>VZUI01056369.1:0-11540 GCA_013401135.1 Cettia cetti | reverse complement strand
TCCCATCCAGCCCTGCCCTCTGGCACTGGGAAGCCATTCCCTGTGTCCTGTCCCTCCATCCCTTGTCCCCAGTCCCTCTGCAGCTCTCCTGGAGCCCCTTTAGGCCCTGCCAGGGGCTCTGAGCTCTCCCTGGAGCCTTCTCCTCTCCAGGTGAGCACCCCCAGCTCTCCCAGGCTGACTCCAGAGCAGAGGGGCTCCAGCCCTTGGAGCATCTCTGTGGCCTCCTCTGGACCTCTCTAACAGCTCCACAACTTTTCTGTGCTGAGGGAAAAGCCCAGGTCTGGGGTCCCCTTGCAAGCAGTAACTGTTAAGTCTCACAATTAACACTGACGAGACAAAACCACATCCACCTAAGCCAGCCAAAAACCACCTCCTATGTTTGTTCATCTCAAAACTCCTCCTAAAGCACTTTGAAACCCAACCAAAGCAAAGCAAACACAAGCCTTCCGAAATCAAACTGTGCCCTGCTCATGTTTGTGCTTTTACTCTCTAAGCCTGGCTGCCAGGACAACTGTCACTATAGAAATCAGTCAAATAATAAGCTATTTCAGCAACCCGTCACCAGGAGCCAGGAAATCCTTTCAGAGGCAGTGGGTGTGTTCCACCTGCAACCCTCAGCATCCTCCCCAGACAGCCCAGAAAAGTTGAGAGGATCCAACCCTCGGTGAAAAAGGAGAGTTTAGATCAGAGAGGTTCATAAGCATAGCTGGAAGGTACAATAATGGTATTTTGGTTCCTGGAAAACAAACTCTGAGGTTCACACTGATAATGTGTGCTCACAAATAAGCAGGAGAAACCCAGCTGCCGTAAGGATTGAAGATTTAATGCTTTATAACCCAGCCCACCAGCAAATTCCCCAACCCCACTGATGAGCAGGAGTTACACAGAGACAGAGTGCCACGATAAAAGCTGGGAGCTCTTGTCCTGTGATTTTAGAGCACAAAACAAACTGTTCACAGCAGCAGGGCCTGAGTCACTGCTACAGTCACCTCCTCTCCAGGCATTCCATCATGGCCAACAATAACGTTCTGACACTTCAATAACTGGACATCCTGTACTTGACAAGCATGTCTGCACACCAATTTGTGAGGAAAGGGAGCTGCCTGCCACAAATTATGTGCTGGATATCCCTAACGAGCTCTCAAGCAGTGTTTCCCTCCCTCCAGGACAGACTTGCCTCCAAACCAGCATCACCCCTTCTGCACCACTAAGAAGCAAGAAACTTCCAGCAATGTAAAACTGACTTTGTGCTGGAAATGAAAATACATGCAAATATGAAATAGCTGTAAGTGTAACACTGAGGCACAGGTGGGCTCACAAGTTGCACAGAGCTCCAAGATAGGTTTCCAAGGTCAGCCCCAGATGGAAAGCATTGGCTTGTGGACAGCATGTCAGAGCAAGTGGAGATGCTACTACAAAAAGAGAGGCTGGGCTGAAAATGCAAAGCAACGCCCACACCCTCTGAACAGCTACTTACACAGCTTCAAAGGGAGAAAAAGCCCTGCCTGAATACTACATAAATCCCTGAGCAGCCTGGTTTTCTCTAAGTTACTTGATATCAAGAAGAAAGAGAAACCCTCACCACACATTTTCTATCCTAACTGAATTTAAAAAAAAACAAACCCAGGAATGAAAATCCACTCACAGGTGTAACAGTTCAGAACACAAACCCAGAGTGGAGCACGGAGGATTTAAAACCCAAAGTACTTGCAGCACATTTGGGTAACCAAACAGGTCCCACCTCCAGATGGGAACACCAGCAGGGAATATTTCCTTCCATGAGACTCCACCAGAGCTTGGAGCAGCCTGGTCTTAGTGGAAAGTGTCCCCACCCATGGCAGAAGCTGAAACTGGGTGGTTTCCTACTCCCTAATTCTGTGATTTATAGCCCTACATCTCAGCTTTCTTCCTCTCCCCTCCTCCTGGTGTTGGCAGTAGTTATGAAAACCAGCAAACCCTCAGCAGGAGGCCTCACCTGACCAGTGGTCTCACCCCAGGAGCAGCTGTCAAGCAGGGCTTTCATTCTCCCAGGATGGAAATCTTGCTTCCAATGATCTGGGGATGGAAAGGATGGAGAAGGGAGGAGGGCAGGGCAGGTTTACACTGTAATTCTTTCAGGCTTGGAAGTCACCCCAAGTCAGGGAGGCAGAGCCAGGCACCAGGCCCAGAGCCTTTCTGCCCATTCCAGGGGTAACCCAAGCACCCATCCTCCCATTTTGTACTCCATTCCATAATCCTTCTGTCTCAATCCTAAAAAACCCCAACATCTGCAATGGAAGTGGGACCAATATTGGCTTATTTTTGAACAGCTGCAATAGGAAATCCACGCTCCCCACCCCAAATACAAAGTGGGGTGTGAAAATATTAACAGAACATCACAAATCTTTAAAAGTGAGTTTAGGCTGAATATTAGGAAAAAAAATCTCCTCTGGAGGGTGGGGAGACACCGGCACAAGGTGCCCAGAGAAGTTGTGGCTGCTCCTGGATCCCTGGAAGTGTCCAAGGCCAGGCTGGACAGAGAGCACCAGTAGAAAGTCCCTGTCCATGGCAGGAGGTGAAACAAGAGGAGCTTTAAGATCCTTCCAACCCAAACCAATCTGTGATTTTATGAATAACTTGCTTAGACACCAGGATCTTCAATGCTCCAGCAGGTTCCTACAGCAGAACCAACCCAGCCAGCACCCCCAAACCAACCCAAGCCCCTCGAGCAGCACGCTGCGCTCAAACCTTGCCCAGGTGGGATCTGGACAGGAGCAGCCCTGAGCATCTGTGGGCTCTGTGCTCAGGCAGCAGCAAGCTGTGGCTGCTGTCCCCAGCACAGCTGAACACACATCCCTGTGATGCCTGGGGATCTGGGTCAGCCAGAGATAGGGCAGGGCTGGAAATAGAGCCCTGTGTCCTCGTGCAACCCCACAGACAATCCGGTACTGAAGAGCGCAGGCGATGCTCGCTGTGCTCCTGAGACTACCCAAACCTCCCCACACTGGTACACCAGCAACAAAACACCTTCAGAGGAAAAACAGATAAACACTGAAAAGGCAGAAAAAGTGTGGGTTTTTTTCCTTACAAGGAAGGGCAGAAGGATGGAAGCAAGAAAATAAGGAGAGACTAAACGTTTGTGACATGCTCCATATTTTAACTCACTTAGTGCAGGTGTTTGGGGGGTTTTGTGAGGTTTTTTTAACCTCCAGTGACTACCTAAAAGCCATTTATTATTAGAAAGTCAGATTTGTTGGAAACCTCTGGGAATCTAAGTGGCAGCATGAATTTAAAATTTAAAAAATCATAGGAACAGAAAGGGAAGTTGTGCCCAAGGAAACAGAGCAGTCTTGTGACTGATGGTAACGTGGCTCTGAAATGCAGACTCCAGCATAATTTGCCAAACCAGCCATGCAGATTAGGAAAAGGAAACCTGGCACAAATCACAGAGTAAACAGATCCTCACTGAAGACTTAAGTCAGTTACTTGACATATTTTTTTAATATTAGAGTTTGTTACTGGCCATGTATGAGAGAGTAGCCAGACCACAACAGTTGCTTCCTCCCAACTACCTTTGCCAGGGTTGTAACTAAAGCAAAAGAAAACTAAGTTTACATGCTAGGATTCCCAGCCTAGAATAATATTTCCATATTTCATTAGCAATATAAATATTTTATTTCAAACATCCTACTTTTGAAGTCCCAACACATGAGACCCACATCAAAAAGACTCCAAGCCTCCCGAGTTGAAATGTGACTATCTACAGATCTTCATGCACAATGTCAGTCTCTGCACTTCAGCTGTTACTTTTCATAAACCCATCCAAAAGACACACCATCAGCATTATTCATTTTCAATGCCATTCCTCTTGGAAAACAAAACAATCCCTGGCTTTGCCTTTATTAATTTAGTTTCATGTAACATTGAGTGTTCCTTGGTCTGAAAGACAAAACACCACACATATTCAAGATTACTTCTGGTATAAATAGTCTGAATTTTTGAACACAGACTTCTCCTCTTTTCAGCAATACCTGCTCAGAGTTGCACCAAAAATCAAATAAGTCTCTTCAAGACATCTATCTGCAGGAAGGAGAGGAAGGCTCTTATTGCATAGCTGGTCTAGAAAAATCAGAAACACAGGAAAGGGAAGAAAATGGAAAAAATCCCAAACTATCTTGATTGCCAACAAGTTATGCGTGTGCAGCCTGCATGGTGGGGATGTGTCTGACTAGAGCCAGATCTCCTGACATTGCAGATGAACTGTCCTGGCATCTTCCTTTGTGTGCTTATGCTACAAGCAGGAAAAACCCTCTCAGTTTATTTGCCAAATCCCAGAACCTTTCTTTGCCCTCCATCACAGGAAGCCAAATTCCTCTGTTTGCAGTGGAGATCTGCCACAGCTGGCCTTGGCCTTGATGGCAGAAACACACTCCAGCAAACCCAGAGTGGCTGGGGACACAAATCCCCCCCCCCTCCCAGTCCAGCCATCCAGCACCTCCTCCTTCAAGAGCCACAAGGGGAGTGCCAAGCAATTCAGAGCAGCTCTGGTCCCTGCTCCAAGGGTCTCCGGCTTCTGCCTTTTTCAGGCAATTTCATCATTGTTGCTCAGTGTTTTGGGCACTCAATGCAACACCTTGATGATTCAACAAGCTCCAAATTTAAGAAATTGGTCTCCAGAAACCCAAGCCATTCCTTGCCCAGTGCTGCAAAGTAGCTTTATCTGTGTGTCAGATTGCTCCTACTCATTCCATGGACTGTTCCTACTCAGCTGCTCCCAATCCATGCAAATCCTGCTTAAATCCTGCTGCTGACAAGCAGGCACTGAACCCAAAGAACAGGAATACACAAACATCCTCTCTGAAACATGAAGCATTCCTTACCATTTTAACTGATAGATAACTGAAGACCACAAAACAACACTGAAAACACGCCTCCTTCCACACTGACAGCAATGGTGACAGTTTGTACCACCAGGTACATGTCAAACAACTGCCCAGACCACAAGCAGAGTCACTTGAAGTCATTACATTGTGTTCAAAGGGTGCAAAATATGTTTTACATATTCCCCTCAGCTCAAAGCTCATAATCAATTAAGTTCACAAAGAAGGAGAAATAAGGGAAGATAAAAAACTCAGATCTCACCATCTAACTGTTCTGGAAATTATGAGTATTTCAATAACCACCTGAAAGCCTCAGAAGTTCCTACTGCAGACACATCCAATTGCTTCTAAACTCCTTTTCTAGTGGCACACTTGAGGCACAGGGATGTGCCTGTGTCATGTTGTCCTAACACCTTTATGAGCTGTCCATCAGCCACCTGGTTATGGACAATCCCAGGGAATAGCTCTGGAACAGTGGCTCACAGCCATCCTTTCTTCTGCAGGCAGCCACTCCAGTACCTGGCACACTGAACAGGAAAGACTGGCTGGCTGGGTAAGAGATCCACAGGCTGAACTGGTAGGATTTGAACACATCAATTAAATCAGCTCCAAAAGTAACCCGTAATTCCAGCCAAACAAGGGAATCTCAGCCGGAGGTACTGGGTAAGTGCAACCACCTGCCATGGAAATTAAGCTGTGTTTAAAAATAGAATCCCAGAATGGTTTGGGTTGGAAGGGGCCTTAAAACCATCTCATTCCACCCCCTGCCATGGGCAGGGACACCATCCACTATCCCAGGTGGCTCCAAGCCCCAATGTCCAGCCTGGCCTTGGACAATTAGAGTGATGGAGAAGCCACAGCTTCTCTGGGAAGCCTGTGCCAGGGCCTCCCCACCCTCACAGGGAAGAATTTTTTCCTGATATCCAATCTAATCCCTACTCTCTGTCAGTTTGAAATTAGAACAGTATTTTACCTTCCAAACTTTCCCACCTGGGGAACGCTGTCATCCACCACTCGCCCACAGCCCATAAAACCATTGCAAAGCAACCCAAAACAGAGTGCAAAGTTCAGCCAGCACTTTGGCTACACTTCACAGCCAGAAATAACTAAAAACTAAACTAAAAACACTTCAATCAGATGCCTTCTGAATGGGTGGGCATATGATCACTCTCCTCCTGCCACAGAAGGGATGGAGGGATGTCCAGCAGCCAGCACGAGGCACAGCCTCGAGCAAACTTTCCTTACCAGTCTAAACATTTTCTTTTAACTAAAAGAAGGCAAGCCAAAACTTACACTACAGAGTGGAAAGATGCCCTCCTGCAGATGTGCTTCCTCTCATGAGGCTGTGCATTAGGCAGGAGAGGTTAACTGGTGCCATTCCCTGGATCTACCCCAGCAACCCAGCATGTCACAAGTGCAGCTCCCTGCGGGGCACCCACCACATGCTGCTCCCAGCAAACACAGCCAACTGCTTAGATAATCTCAGCTGGTTTAGGCACTCAAAAGCCACCTCCACCCTTGGAAAAACAATTAATAAAAGTCAGCATTCCGTCCTGGGAAGCGGAGACGGGAATTAACCATTTAATTAACCACTTAACCCCATCGCTTCAGAAGGATCACTGCAAAAACAGTTTCACAGCTGCTGTTACACAGACAGTTAATGTGCAACAAGGACCAGCCCTGCTTCCTACAGCAGCCAGAACTGCAGGAACCCAGTGGCTCTGCTCTTCTTCCACAAAGAGGAACCCAAACAAATCAACCTCTGTCCCTTCTGCAGCAAAGCATTGCATGATCGACCAGCTCCAGAGGAATCTGGCTTAAGGATCCTTAATTATTTGTTGTTGTTAAGTGTGAACAGATGAGAGGGAGGGAGTGGAGGAAAGATTTCAATCTGCAGTCACGTGCATGCCAGTAGCTCTCTGCAAGCAGGTGGGTGAAGCTCAGATTAGCAAGGTATTAAGGAGAGCAAGGCAGGGATGTCAATGAGGTGCTGCCTGAAAATAGCCCCACTCTGACCTATCATCTCTCCCAGATTGATCAGGAGATCCATGGCCACGGAGCCATGGCTCTGTGACTGCTGGGGAAGGATGGGAAATCCTTCCCCAAGAGTACTGGAAGAAGCTGCTGAGACTGAAGATAAAAGGGGAATGGCCAAGTAGAAAATGAAGCAGCAGCTATGCAGGAGAGTGTGATGCTCCTTTCCATCTCCCTGCAGCACAGCCATGCAAGAGCTTGGTGGGAATAAGCCCATCCCACAGGTAAATACACAGGAGACACATTCCCATGGGATATGCAGCAGAATCCAGTAACCCTGCTGCGTGTGAGTAGGCAAACAAAAAAGGGGAATGACAATTCTGCTGCTGCTTCTGATGTGCAAGGGCTCCTCCGAGCAGGAGGGGTGAGGTGAAATGTTCTGGTACTGCAGAAATCCTTCTGGGGGTTTAGACTGGATAATGGGAAGGGATTGTCCCCTGTGAGGGTGGGAAGCCCTGGCACTGATAGGGAAAGGTGTCCCTGCCCATGGCAGGGCTTGGGCGATTGAGAGGCTCTTTAAGGTCCCTTCCAACTGGAACCATGCTGGGATTGTGTGATCTGACAAGGAGCCCTTGAGAGCAGCACACTGGCAAAAGTCCATGCAGGCACCTCGTGAGAGGCTCTGTGGCTCCCCAGCACTCCCTCCAGGCCTGGGAAATGCATATGGGCCTCCTGAACACATCAGCAACCAGAATATTTTAGCAGTACAAAACAAGTAAGGGCCACCTTGCCACAGCTGCTGCTTTACCCACCCAGCCCACAATCTGACTTGCTCTACAGGACTGTCCTCGAGCTGTGCTCTGACATGCAACTTCTAGATAAATCTCCAAAACCTTCTAAACCTGATAAAACGTGGCAGTGTAATGAGAGGTCATTTAAAAAAAAAAAAAATCTTCCATGTAGAAAGTCATGAAAATTCATTGTGAGTCCTCCAGGAATGCCAGAGCTCCTCCTGCAAGCAACAGAAGAGCTGCTGAAATGACTACTGGTGGGAAAAACACAAGTGGTATTCTGGAAACCAGATCAACTACTACAAGTGGTCACACCAAGAGATATTAAACAGTCACAGAAGTTAGAGTTTGGGGTTTTTTTTTTTTTTTTTTTTTTTTTTTTTTTTTTTTTTTTTTTTGTGTGGTTTTTTAGAGATAAGGGTGGTATATAGCACAGGATAAATACACATGAGATTCTCTTTTAAAAGCATATCATTATCTGTCCTCAGGCATTGCAAAAGCTTTTCACTGGGTCTGAAAATAACCTAAATTCACAAATATTTCATGTGGGTGAGGGGATAGATGTACAGTGGCAGATATCCTGATGAAATATGCAGCTCACCCTGTGTGGCACCACAACAGCACTGAGGGTCTGATTCTAGGTTTGATGTCACATCAGCAGTGAAACAATGCAGGGACTGGAACTTATCTGATCCTGAGACAAACTCCTGCTGGTCTGGAGCAGTCTGAAATGGAAGACATGCCACATATGACACCATGTAAATTCAGATTTAATGGGGACACAGTTGAGCTCAGCCTAGAAAAGCCAGCAGCTCTTGGACAGCACAAGGAGACCACGTTCCTATCTGATTTTGGGATTTCTTGCCCTCCCCAAACACGGTCTGCAGGAGAAGGGTTGCCAGCAGCAAGGCTGCAGGCTCTAATTCCTTTCTGGAGGAGCAAGGAGGAAGGATCAATATTCAGAAAGCTCTTGAAAAGCAGTGGAGCAGTCCCTGGGGAGCAGAGCAGACACAGCACCAGCCCAAAATTCAGGAAACCTGGAGCTCCTTAGCCCACTAAAAGCCACTTTTTGCCAAGTAACCAATTTCCTTACACTCTCCATTAAATAAAACATGAAGGGCAGGCAGAGACATAAAATATGAATGCACACACGTCCAAAAGCAACAGGCCCTGTTATTGTAGATGCTGCATAAATCATTGAGGACACAGGGACTTGTGTCCCCTAACAGAGGGCACAGAATTTGGGGTCAGTCAGCAGGCAAGGGAGTTTGATATTAAGAAATGTTGCATCTATATTCGCCTTTGTGATCTGCACTGCATAAAAATAGCAGAAACCACTTTAGCTCATGTATTATTTAGTCAGGCCAGATGGGTGAAAGGCAGAATCAAGCCTCAAGACAAACATCAGATGATTTTGGTGTGGGCCTCCACCAAACACAGTACTTGGAATGGGATGCCACAGCACAGAATCCCTGAACAGTCTGGAATTGATAAAACCAATCCTGCCATGGGCAGGGACACCTTCCACTGTCCCAGGCTGCTCCAAGCCCTGTCCTGGCCTTGGACACTGCCAGGGACCCAGGGGCAGCCTCTCTAGGCACTCTGTGCCAGGGCCTGCCCATCCACTGGGAATTCAGCCAGAATGACCAAAATGGTCCTTTCTGTCTGATTTTCCTGCCTGGGACCACCACAGTAGTTATGAACTGCACCATAGAAATTTACTGCTGTACCTGTTTTCCAGAGCTTTGCCACAGCAACACAATGTCTTTAAAATTTCAAGTGTTACCAGTTACAGGTGTTGCTTTTGCAAATTTCTCTAGGGAAGAGTAATAGCTACTTATGGAAAACTTACCCCCAATCACTGCCATCTCCTTTTTCTTGAGATTTTTTATTTTAGGCAGTTGACTGACAAATAACACTGCTGTTTACAATGCACATCTTGCCTTTTTTTGTGTTTGTACAATTTGATTTAAAAGGCACAGCAGCTTTCAGACAGCTGGTGGCAGACAACAACCTCCAAGTTCAGTCACTACAACTCTGCAGGTAGCTGAAAACCACGTTCCACCGTGAAAATGTGGCTCAAAGTACTTTTGGACTACCTTTTAACTACTCTGTATTTACAAAGTGGACTCGAGGTGGACCTTGCAGCCAGATGGATGAGCTCAGGATGAAGACTGTGCTCAGCTGTGAACTCTCTAGGATAGGACTCCAAGCCAGTGGTGCTCAGATCTTTGAGGGACTTCACACTGCTCTTTCCTACCTTACAGGACTGCAAAGCTCAACAGGTCTCTCCTGAAGATCCAGAAATTGCCAAGTCTACCCTAACACTCAGCTTGTGGATGCCTCCTCCTGTGATTATTCAGAGGTTCAACAGAACTGAAAGTCATCTTCATGCCCAGAGTTATTTCTGGGTATAAAATCACTACACAGGATCCCAGAACAGTTTGGGTTGGGAGGGACCTTAAAGCCCATGCAGTTCCACCCCTGCCATGGGCAGGAACACCTCCCACTATCCCAGGCTGCTCCAACCTGGCCTGGGATGCTTCCAGGGATCCAGGGGCAGCCACAGCTTCTGCTCACCTATTTTCAAAGGTACATTTTAGACAGGACTCCCTCCCTGCTTCAAAGCTCTGCACAGCAGAGAATGGAAGCAAACCGTATTATGCAGGAATCTCACAAAATCAGGGAAATCACAAAGAAAAATCAGGAGCATTCATCTCAAACTGAGACCTAGACAAGAACCAGCTGGAGTGTTGGTGCTCTTTTTTCTTCCGTATTTTCCTTCCCATCTAGGTAGAGTCTGTTCTTCCTTCTCCACTTTCCTCCATCCTTTGAGGCTCCTCCCAGCACCACGTGTCAGACCTGTTCCAACCCAACCCATACACAATCCAGATGAAAAATCACCAGGATTAGGAGAAAGAGGCTGCTAAAACCAAGGAAATGCCAAACCAGCATCAGGAAGAGAGGCCAGAGTATTTTAGATAACTTTGTGGCATCTCCTCATCCTCCTCTCCGCCCAGAAGGAGAATGAGTATGAAAGGATCCCAAGAACTGTAAATAAATGATGAGCCTGTTCATCAATGAGCTCAGGCTGCAATGAAATGAAAGCCACAGAAGGATCTGTAATCACTGACAATAAACCCCTCCAACAGGATCACTCCTGCACTGATGGCTCAATTATGCCTGGGCAGAACCGTTACACAACATTAAACATTAACAAAAGTCTGAGCCCGGGTCACTTTTCTCCCAGATAAATCCAAAACAGCAACCCAGTGCTCTTAGCTTAAGTAAGCCAGAATTACCAGATCCATTATTTCCCCACCTTTCCCTTCACATCAGATAAAAGCCAGGCCACCACACAGAGGGAAAAACGTTTGCAAACAGTCCCTCTGCTGAAGTTATATTGTTATCATTTAAAATAGATACGGTTTGGGAGAGAAGTGCTGATGTAAATTCAGCAGCTCAGAAATTAAACCAGAGGCAGACTGTTCTGGGCTATGAGGGTTCACTCTAAGCTCCCCAGAAGGATTTCTTCCCTCCTCTAAAATAATCCTGTTCCCAGCAAACAGTTGCACACTTCTGTTTCTGGAAGCTGAAAGGAGATCCATGAAGCCAAACACAACAGAAAGCTGTTTTCATTTCTCATTCAGCTTTTGCAATATCACCAGATATTGCATATATCATAATTTTTCGTAAGTTCACCAGAACTAGAAATACCCTGAAGCATCTGTCAGCTCTCTCTCTGCAACTGTATTAACACAAACTAAAGCTTCTCAAGGTTTGTCCAGGTCAGCACAGGATGCCAGGCTGGCTGAGGCTGAGTGGGCACCCGGTGGCAGCTCCGTGCTGCAGCAGGGCCATCCCAGAGCACAGGGCACAGCATGGTGTGCACAGAGCTGTGCAGCAGCCCCAGGGA
>VZUI01056366.1:0-21195 GCA_013401135.1 Cettia cetti | reverse complement strand
TCCTTCCTTCCTTCCTTCCTTCCTTCCTTCCTTCCTCCCTCCCTCCCTCCCTCCCTCCCTCCCTCCCTCCCTCCCTTCCCTCTCTCCAGCTAAATTAGAAGAAATGTGGCGCAACCTTTCCTACACTGCCTTGAAATCCCAGCTCTGGATTATCATGACTAAGGAATAACAGATAAAAGGAGCTTTTGACAAAACCAAGCAATAGCAGTTTCTGGACAGAATATATCTGACAATCACATTTTCAAATGTTTTGTTCATCTTCTCACTTAAAAATACAATGTATTCACATCATTGGCTCTAATTGCATTTTCATGTTTTACACTGCTTCTTTGTTTTATTAGTGCAAAAAGAAATGCACTAAAGTGGACTACAGCATTATTAGGGCATAATGTTTCACAGCGAGGGGTCTAGCTAGCATAAAAAAGCCTACAAAATCTGAAATGGATACTATAAGTGAGATGGGGGAATCACTACTGTATTGTAAACAAAGTTGACATCATTCTACTGACTTCACTATCAATGTTACAAGACTGCAGTACAAAATACCCTCCCAAGATTTGAGATTAAGAAAAAAATTTTATTGCAATTGTATATGTGTTTCTGCACCACCCATTACACAAAAGGAAGAAAAAAAGAGAAAGCATAGTTAGTTTTATTCACTACTACTCTTGGTTACTGCTCAATTATTTCTGGGTTTATGTAACTAATGTTACATAACGTGTGCGACAATTATTGTAATATTTCCATTGTAGGTTTCTAAAGAAATGAAGACATTTAAAATGTCTGTTAACTACCAAGGTAATGTTTTATCATCCCCTTATTTGGTGGCAAAGCAAATACAGAATTGAAAAGATGAATCTCCATATTCTCACGCTATACAAGCAATATTAATTAATTCAACATGACAAGCTTTGTGAAGTATCTGGGTAAGTCTATCTAGTATCATTTTGTTCACGAAGCCCAAAATATAGACTGACAAAGCACAAGTATGAAATGCATTTCAATCAGTTTAATCAAATAGAGTCAATGTAAAGAAAAGAGGCATTGTCAAGATGTGTCAGTGAACATTTGACCTGCCTTGCAGTTAATGTTGTTTTTGTGCAAATTTCTCTTGGGGGGATACCCACTCTGCTCTGCATTTCCATTCCAAAACCTGAAAATTTTATTTTTGATCTGGTGAGTGGAAATATTTGGTAGGAATTATATAGGATAGACATCACTTCCAAATCATTATTCACACACAATCTGAACTTGTGAAATCTGGCCCCTTAAAGAAACTAACTATTCAGGAAATTCTACTTTCTCTGAATGATCTTTTTTGTCTGTTTTGTGAGACTAAGGTGAGACTGTAGAGTACCAAATTCAAAATCTGCTGGAGAGTTTAACTTGTTCTCTTCTCTAAGACTTGCACAGGAAAAAGATGAGGTCACATAGTGAACCTATACCAGAGCCAAGTGGCCACAGAGCTTGGCAAGCTGTGACTTTTAAGGGCAGTGGAAGAGGCTTGCCACAGATGGCTTCAGTGAGACTTCAAGAGGGATTCCCTGGTAAGATAATTCAGGACTTCTCCCAGGAGGGAGTACCATAGCTGTCTTATTTCTCTGCATCCCAAATCTCCCTTTATCGCTTTCCATGATACCAGTGAAAAACTGGTCTGTAGGTCTGTATTTATTTCTGAAAATTTCTTCACAGATTTATTTTCACAGTGCTTGATCTAATGCTATAGTTTCTGAACATGCTCAATATGCAGAATAATTTAATAGCCAAATCACAGCACAAAAGGAATCTGTTTTGTCTGTAAATCTACTCCCCCACCAGGGAATAATGCAGTTGTTTTAAGTGCTTTTAAATTTGTATGTTAATTTCTCTGAAAACTACAGATTAGGCACGATTTAAATTCACTGACAGGACACATATTACACTAAGCAGAAACCAGAAAAGTAGCTGTTAACCATTTTTCTTAAGAGTAGAGAAAGCTATGGGCATGACCAAGACTTGAGAAAAAATTTCAAAAGCCCATTTCCCACAACAATATGTATTTGATAATCTTGTTTCATTTCCTGGATCTTTAGCTTTTGCTGCCTAAAAAACCTCATCACTGTGTAGCAGCTGTGGTTACCTCAGACAGATAAATGAAGTTTGTCAAGATATAGAAAGATCTGCAAGGTGAGTCTCTAATAAGTGCCTGAGCAAACTTCTCTATCCACCCCTTAGAAGTGTCGAGTGTTACCTGCCAGGAATGAATGCTGACTTATCAGTGCTAAGTTTGATACCACTCCTTAGAGACAAGAGGAAACCCACAAATTCTCTGATTTTCATCCCCACTGCTGATTGTCATTTGTACCCTCTCCCCTGATTCCTGATTGCTTTCCCTCCCCAGGCATTGATGGAGCCATTCCTAGAGCACGCCAGAGCCTATGGACATACCAAGAGCATGACCAGGGCACAGTCAACCTCCAGAATCCCAGTGGAGCAAGTCATACTTCCAATATGTGCACACGCTGATCCGAGCAGGGGCCATTGTAGTGATTCATTTGCAGGGCAGGTTTCTGAAGCAATGCTCCAAAGGCCAGGACCACTCATTTTTCTCAACCTGCTGGCAGGTGAACCATGATACGTTCACAAATCTGGAGAGCTCTCCACATAACTCAGTGTTTCTCCTGGACCTCTTGGAACTTCAGTACTATGTAGATGTATGGCAAGTTTTTTTACGTGATTTTTTGAATGCTTCCTTCTTCAAACTTTGGTGGAATGAGTTTAGAGCTACGTGGAAAGAATGATTAATTGCAGTTTAATGAATCACAGGAAAAGTTGATGCCTGCTTCCAGCTCTGGAGACGCACCTGTATCAGCCTTATTTATCTGAAGTGGTTTACTCTGTAGTTTTACAGCCAATGAACTAGAATAACCAAAATGGTCTGAAGTGTCTTATTTTGATATTTGCAGCATTTTCACCCCAGTATTTTATATAAACCTTTCTCTTTTTCATGAATATATGCTGCTTAGTCCTTGACTAAAACATTTAACAATGTGAGAGTGGAGTATTTTGCTGCTAGAGACATAGACCTTTTGAAGAGCCTAATCAAAACCAGATTTTTTTCCTTTAATTGGAAAAGAAATGAGTGTTTTGCACTACACACTAGCTAGTTAGTGCTATCATAAGCAACACCCTATTAATCACGTACCATTTTTTGCAGCTGTGTACAGTAACTGACCTGCCTAGATACACTATAACTGAAGCAATTAAGGATCTTTTGTATTTTTTATGTAATTACCACTTCTGAGCTAGGTTGCTAAATACTTGGGACATTTGGGGTTATAATTTCAAGGTCATTATGTTTTTGTTCATCTCATTTCCTAGGAAACCTATTTGCAGACTTGCCTAAAGCATCCCAGATACTATACATTAAAGTATGGCAAATTAATTCACTCCTACCTCCTTCCACTCAGTAGATGTATGTCCATTTTTCCAGTGTCTAATACACAGTATATTTTTAAATTGTAAACTATTGCATGTTTTAATGATGCAAACAATGGAGAAACCAAATAAGCTAAAAGAGCTAACACATTTATCTCTACATTCTGCCATCTGTTTGAAACTGCTGATGTAATTCCAGTTTTAAATTACATTAGATCCTGCCTTCTGGACCCCTTTCCCTATTTACTTTTTTTTTATTTAAGCCTTTAGAGAAAGCAGTGCCTTCAGGTTGTTGACTACTTAATAAGAAACTGTGTCTTTGACTGTTTTTAATCTAGACTTAAATTTAGGTTTCCTGGACAAAGAGGTATAGTGAAATACTAGCTGTATCTCCAAAAGATGAAAATATTCTTTGTGTACAGTTTGATGAGATCTGTTTTCAGCAATAATGCTAGCAACCAGCAGATTTGTTTATACTGAAGAAACAGCAGAGATTAAGGTTTGTGTTCTTGCATATTCTATTGTCTAATGATGGAATTTCCACTTCTATCTCTGTGTTTATGCTTCAGAATTAGTTTAATTTCTTTTATGTAACCTCTTCCCCTTATTTTATTGGCTTAATTAACTAACATATATTTATCTTTCTTAGCACTTCCTTTGCCTTTTCAGTCCACAGTGGCAATTCTCCATTCTCTCCTCCTCTGGCATCTTGTGGCTCAAATCACTTACTTGTCTGGATCGGATACTAATGTTGATCTTTTAAGGATTTGCTTACAGGCACATTGGTCAGGGTCTATCTTCAGCATATCTATCAAACACATAGATTTTTTGCACAGTTATCTTAATGTCTTGAAAATTTGGATTTTAAAACATTTGCAACACAGATATTAAATTAGTGTATTCTGGTTTACATTTAATTTAATATTTTTAAAATTTTTTACTTTGTTTGTATTCATTATATACCCACTGAATAGTATGGATATAAGGACTTTGGAGAAAAGCTGGAGTCCTGTGCTAAAAAGTTTTCAGACTCCTCATTTGAATTGATTTTAAAAAGAGATATCACAGAACTAAAAATCAAGAAAAAATGCATTTCAAGCTATATTTTATTTATCATAGCAAAGAAATTTTTCATAAGCATACTTTCAAGAGTCATGATAAAAATTTTTAAAATTGTACAGATTTTAAGATGATTGGAACAATTTAGCTATTTAGAATTTCTGAACCATACCAAGCAAAAGTCTGAAGAAAATGTTGAAATAGATTGGATTGATTCTGGTAATTTTCTGGAAAGTTCAGATTGTTAATGAAAATTACATTCATCACAATATTTGCCTGGATTTAATTTAGGAGATTCTTTAAAATTTGAATGAAACCCCACAAAGCTAAGCCTTTTTTTTTTTTTTTTTTTGTTTGCTTTGTAAGGGAAACAGACACTGGGTTCATTTTGAATTTGAACAATTTTATCTTTCACTAGCTGACTCAAAATGTAGAAAACTTGTTATTATTAAAATTTTAAAATTTTAAATAATATGAAAAGCTAGTCATCTGACAGAATAGTATTTAGGAGTTGTGACCGTTGTCTTATAGAAATCTTAAATTTTCTCATTGAACCAGCTTCCAGAATGGCAGTGATTTTACTGTATCAGTAACTGATCCATGCAAGTTTTTGGAGAGGAACCTTGACCAAAGTTTCAAAATTCCTAAAGCACTGCTACCTATAAAAATATACACAGTCAGCCACCATGACTTCAACTATCATCATGCTCAATGAAGACAAAAGTTTGGTGATTGAATTGCGACAAACTCAGTACAGGCTTTCTACATTTCCTTTCCAGACACTGAAGCCAATGGTTAAACTAAAGTGGTGGCCAGCTGTTGGGAATGTGGATGATTCCCTTGATTCTTTGTCTAGGCTGGCCATCACCAGTGGTCAAAATCTGAAGTAGAAAGGAGCAATATTCCCTCTCAGTCCAGCATTGCTAACCTGGGCTGGATGGATGCAGAAAAAGTCAGCAGGTTCCCATCAATTGTTGAGGACTAAGTCAAGTATTAAAGTGTTTGATTCTGGATTTTCAGACGTTGGCATAAAACCATATAAACCCTTTATTCATATTTTCATATAAGACCTTGCTCTATGATGATTCATCTTGCTATGAAAAATAAGTGCATAAAAGTTAAACCAGAGATGTCCAGGTATGGTAAAACGAATATGTATTTTAAATGGATCTGAAGCTGATATCACAGATTCATAGAATTGTAGAACAGCTTGGGTTGGAAGGGACTTTAAAGATTATGGAGTTCCAATTCAGAATCCCTGGGCAGGGGTGTTCAGAGCCCTGTTCAGCCTAGTCTTGAACACTTCCAGGGTTGGGGCATCCACAATTTCTTTGGACAAGCTGTTCCAGTGCCTCACCACCCTATGAGCAAAGAATTTCTTCCTAACACTTAGCTGAAATATCTCCTCTTTTAGGTTAAAAACTGTTCCTCTTGTCCTATTACTACCTGATTACATAAAAAGTCACTCTCCCTCCTTTTCTAAGTGCCCTTTAACTACTGTCAGACTCCAGTGATGTCTCCCTGGGGCCTTCTCTTCTCCAGGCCGAACAAACCCAGCTCTCATCCTCTCTTCATAGAACAAGTGCTCCAGCACTGTGATCCTCTTTGTCCCCCTCCTCTGGACCTGCTCTAACAGGTCCTCATTTTCCTGGGATGAGGAATCCAGAGGTGGATGCAGGACTCCAGGACGGGTCTCACGAGGGCAGAGTAGAGGGTCAGAATCACCTCCCTCAACCTGCTGGCCAAATACTGTCATTTAAAACTTGTTATGGGGGTTATATCAGCTTTCCATAGATACAGACAGTGACACATGTCAGAGGAGGGAGTGCTGATTTTTTTGCTTACAAAAACTCCCTTAATTTATGGAGCCTGAACAGTGTTTCCCAAAGAATTGACTCCACCGCAGCCTACAAAGAAAAAACAATTGAAGTCACATTATTTCCTCAAATACTCGTGATTCCAAATGTTTGGTAACCAGCTGCCTGTTGTGGTAATGCCCCTTCTTCTGCAAAGAATTTGTATTCTAGACCTACATGAAATTAGTATACAAAATGAACTGAGTGAGTGATTTGTTGGAAGAAGTTTTTGTTGTGAAAATGTAATGAATATTTCATGGTTCAAATTCAAAGCAACTATAAAATATCAAATTTTGCTCTGATGCATAAAAACAATTCATCATAACTGTTAAAGACAAACCATATTCACTCATGGTACGAACCATAAATATGACAAGGGGTCCCAGAAAGTTGTAATTATGGTTAAGAAGGAGTCTGCACTGAATACAGTAAAATTCCTCCAAAATATTTTAAATAATGCTGTTTTTCCTGATGATAGATTGCATTTCATCGTCATCAAGATTTACAAACCAGTCAGACTCACCAAAATTCAATTTTTTTCACTGCATCCCTAAAACAATGTTGTCCTGGGTTTTCTCCCAAAATCTGTCCCAAACCAGGACAAATATAACATTCAAGTATATAAAGGAATTTATTTTAAAAGTCAAAGAATATGTCCTGCCAAGTCCTGTGCCACTTTATTTGCAAGAACCTCTGAACATTTTATCCCATGTGCACACCAGGCCTTTCAACACAGTTCCTGGTCTTACAAAGACACTTTCAAAATTATAGATCTCATGTAAGCCAAAGGAACTGTTAGTAAATTGAAATGTAACACTAATACCATGGACTGTATTTCCCCTGGAGTAAAATATATGCTGTTGTTCTTGAGATCTATGCTGTTGAAAATATCTGATACTTCTTTAGCACAGTAATGCTTGAATCCATATGACAGCAAGACAAATTTTTGAACTGAATTAATAAATTTATTTGAATGATTAATTTTTTTAGCGATACTGACATCTTACATTTTCCTGCAGTTCTTTTCCTACAATTGCTTTATAGAACTGCATTTCTTGAATGGAGGCATCTGCAGCAGCTGGATGGATAATGGCCTGCTATAGGTTCTGTAGAACTGTGCTACATCTATGTTTTACAGAAAAGTCTATGACTGTGGCATCCTCTCTTGTAAGGACTGAGCCACCTGATTTGACTATACAGACAGTGTAAAACCTTAGACAAAGAGCAGAAACACTGTGATTCTTGTAGTGGTTCAGAGGTACAATGGAAGTGAGGCTTATAGGGAGGACAAATGTTTCATACAGCCAAGATTCCAGCCTAAAACTCCAATTAGAAACCTTCAAAAAAATCAGCAGACTATGAAGCATGAACATGAAACATACTAATTTTCAAAATGCACATGCCTGAATGTATTTACTTTATAGGCAAGCTTTCAAAAACTCTCTGCATATACAGCTTGATTCCAGCATTAATACAATTTGCAATGAGCTAGCTAATGAGCTTCTGGTTTTGAACAACTTGACTCGATTTATGAAAGATTAGACCCACTGAGAATCTCATTATTCTTTTTGCATAAAGTATTTGAATCTAGCTACTGTAAGGTTGCAAAATACTGCAGAACAGTCAGATTCAGAGATTATTTAATCAGTAATAAAATGTCATTGTAGGCAGCATAGCAGTACTTCCTAAATCCCTCAATGCATGGTCGGCTTATTTCATTAGAATCTGTGCTGGCTGTTCTCCAAAGATGCAGAACTAATGCTATGTGCAATTATCGGATTTTGTTAAGCACAGAGCATTCGACAGTTAGAGTGTTAATGAATGAGGAATAGCTAGGCAAGCCTCTAATCCATTGCTCATTGTTTGAAAAAAAAAAAATAGAGCCCAGCCCTATCATACTCAGTTATAATATGACTCAAATCAGCAGAATAAACAGCTCTGCACCTCTTCTCCCTGTGAAGCAAATGCAATGCATTGCTTGTTATTTTGCAAATGAGAGGCTTTTTACTGAGAAATCCTTTGCTGAGAAATAAGTAAGACATAAAGTTTTCTAACAAGTAGGAGTATGGTATCTACCTACCATGGCTGTATTCCTTCCTGTTGCAAAAATAATCTATTGATAGGAAAAGGAGAAAATAATCTAGTCTGTCATTAGTGCCTTTTAATTAGCCCTCAGCAATTGTAAGTTATCACGGAGTGCATTGCACTGTGTTGATAAAGATGTGAGGGGAAAAGACTGCAGCTAATAACTCGCTCTGAGTTCAGAACTGCAGCACGTTCTGTGAAGCTTCTGGATGTTGACACTTTCCAAGAGCGATGGAGATGTGGGTCCCCCGGCAGAGAAAAAGGTGAGCTTGTATGTAGCTGGACCATGACAAAGGATGTAAACTTCACATTTGTAATTGCACTGTGTTTGTATTTGCTTAGTATTTCTAATTGTATTTTTTTGTAAATGTGCACATTATATATTATAAAATTTAAAATAAAAAATATTAGTAATCCAAAATACTTTCCTTAAGAAAAGCAGCTGAAAACTTTCTATTTTAGAGCATGTAGAGTTACTAAAAGAATTTTAAATGGTTTGGGAAAGAAAACTACACTGGCATTTTTTTACAATGTGTCGCTTAACCAGAGAATACTGCTATTGATCAGTCAAATTTAAAATATTTTTGTGCTTCAAATTACATTACCATCATTAATTCTGATAGTGACAGCTGATTTTGGCCTTCTAATGAAGCAGTCTGGTGATAAAACACAGTGGAAAAACAATGTATGTATCCTGAATATGTCCTTTTCCTGTATCTGCAGTCCATCAGTGCCAATTACTCTGCTCTTTTTCCACTGTCTGATTAGCAGGAGCCACAGAGAATGATATCAGAAGTGAACAGTTTAGTTACTTTTAATGCAGTATTTTGGTCTCCATACTGATGTTATCAGCTAACTGAAAACACTTTAGGCTAAAATGGGAAAATGGCAGTAGAAACCTACAAGGCAGGACACAGGTATGGCCATTAAGAGCTGTTGTGGTTCTCATGGATGAGAAAAAGAAGTCCTATTTTCTCAACATTTCCATTGGCAGCAGACTTTTTCTGCATAGGCACCAAAACACTTGTCATGGAGATACATATTGGCAGGGCCATTGGTGCTCCTCAAGGGTCCCCGGCACATCCCTGCCCTGGCACGCCAGAACCTGCCTGGGGCCTTCTGGCCCTGCCTGAGCTCCCATCCTACAGTGTCCAGGCAGGGTGTCATAATTTAGGAATGCTACTCTCCAGCTTAGTGCTCCCACTGAGACTCTCCCAACCATGTGTTACTTTTTAGCTCCCTCTCCCCTCTGCATCAGGCTGGAGAGGGGAATTAGAGGCACAAAAGGTGAAGATCAGATGGAAGAAGGTTAGTTGAGGTAAGAACACTGGAAACAGCAATGAGATAAGAAAAGGAATAGTAACAGTATTAGTAACAAAAGTGTACAGAAGAGAGTGATTCACATGCCAAATGCTCACTGGAGCCTGACCTGACCACAGCCACACTGCCCTGACCACTCCCTCCAGCCTGGAACTGGTGCCACCCAAACTCTCCTTCTGGCTCGGAACCGGCACTACCCAGCTGCTCCCCCAGCTTGGAACTGGCAGCACCCCTACGCTCCCTCTGCCACACTTACTCAGCCAGAGGAGACTGCCTTAGTCTATGGCACAGAATAACCTCCAGGCCCCAGGCATGCCCCTTCCTGGCTACTGCAAAAATGGACTCTGTCCTGGCCAGAACCAGGACACAGGGTGAGCAGGGCTGGTCTGGGGCCGCTGCCGGCACCCAGGTTACGGAGGAACCCTGAAGGCAAGGGGCATACACAGGGCAGCGCACCAGGGTCTGCTCTGGCAGGGAAGGCCCTTCTTTCTTCAAAAAGGAACACAAAAGGCAAGAAGAGCAAGGCTGCACCACAAGGGAGGAAAAGGAAAAATCCAAGGGTGGTGGAGGCCACCCTTAGTGCGTGCAGTACAGTCCCACAGCACCTGGCCTGGCTGAGCAGCGTGCTGGCAACAGGTTCATGGATAGGCACAGTTACAGCAAAACCAGAACCAGGTCCACAAAGGAGACACAACCAGAAACAAAGCTGCAGCACGGTCCAGGGTCTATCCTGGATTCAGCTGTGCCTATGGAAGGAATGAAGAACAGGGCTTGAGTTCAGATGGAGCTCTTTAGCTCATGGACCAAGGACGTGGATGAAAGTGTCAGGCCAGGCTGGACAGCACTGTTGAGGCCTACTGGTACAGTCAGAGTCCTGACAGATATGCTGTTCCAAAGATTAGAAACATTTCTATGATTTGCTATGGAAGATTACTACTTGGTAATGATTATAATACCATATTTATCTTTACTTTAATAAATTGAAATACTGAAATATCAAGAAGTTACAAAACCAGTTGTTTCAAGGAATTTATTTTTCTAGATTGTTTTAAATGGTGCTTATAAAGCTGAGTAACTTCCTTAAGTGGACACCAAATACAAAATGTGAATTTTAGTATGATGGCATTTTTTCTAAAATCATATATTCATATGGAGAAAAGTCTGGTAGCTCAGTGATCACAGGCCAGCCCTGAAATACAAATATGCTTCATCTGGGTTTTTTGCATTTTACCGATGCAGATTTCCCTCACTCAGGCTATAGCCTTGGGCAGCTGGCCCTGAAGATCATGGCCACAAAAGGAACTTCAGACTAGCCTTAACCAAGTATGATATGCACATTTTTTGTGGGATGTGAATCACCCTCTATAAAAGTAATAGGAAATGGGAATTCTGGATGTTGTGTTGTGACATTAAGGGGGTATGTGAGGAAATGCGTAGTTCCAAAAGAAGTTGCCTTTTCTCCCATTACCTAGCTCTGAAAGCAGAGATGTCTCTCTTGCAATAATACTTTAGACAGTACAATGATTCAGCTGCAGTTAGAAGGCTCAAACATAAAGGAGGCATCTTTAATTTCTTCAAAACTAAGAACTGGGAAGAAAAAAAACTTCTTTAAAGAGAAGCCCCCTGGTGAAATGTTAGGATCCATTTTCAACAGTCATCTGATTTAGTGTTCTTGCTGTTCTTTCACACTTTGGAATTGGACATCTAAGTCTCTGATATGGTGAAAGTTTGCTCTTTTTTCCATGTGATACTGTTTACAAAGTAGAGAATTTAGAGCTCACATGTAGTTTGTTACATGGCCTGAATCATCAAAATTGTCTTTAATGAAAGCACAATATTTTAATGGTTTAATACTTCATCACTGACTATTTTTGTATATAAAGATATAAAAATAACCATCATAAAATAAATACCAGATTAAGCTGGAATACTCTTATTGACTTTTCTAGCCAGTAATGCTCAGGCAATTCTTCTTGGGAATTAACTTAAAGCAGCAGAACCTGAAAAAGAGTTAGTCATTCACTGGAAGGGCCACATGGAATGGGTCCTGTGGAAAGATGGTGATATATGCCATCTGCTGGGACCCCACTGCTAGAACATTCTCAGGTAAAGCTTGGTGGTCACAGAATCTGCCTGAAACTGCACCTTATTTAATCAAAGGTAACTTTTAGCAAATTGTAGCAATAAATGTCAACCAGCGAAGATAGTCTGAGCAGGTCCTTTTTTGTCAGCTTGAGGTTCAAAGACAGCTTAAGGTTCAAAGATTAAGGCCTGGAAACCACCACATTTCTCTGAAGGCTCTGGACATCTTATGTTACTCAGCTTCTCTCATTTTTAACCAGATTAGTATCAGAAATGCCATATTCTTCCTTTTTAAAAAGGTGAGAGAGGTTTCCCTAATTCCACACATACATTGAGGTGTGTTTTTTCATCCTTGGTTATATGATTGAAATTTGTTGGATAATCGAAGTATTTAAATGAATATGTTATTCAGATTGGTGTTCATGTTGTTTTATTTTTACAAGCTTGTTCACTGGATTAAACAGAAATGCATCATAGGAAATCAATGAAGTAATTTTACCTGAAAAGTTTACTTGATGATGTATGTTGATTCAGGTATCACAGAGGAGCATACAATGTCATCCATGCATCCAGAGCAGCTCAAATTTTTACTATCAAAAATAGTGTATACACAGTATAGATACTAAAAGTTATTTCCAGAAATGATCTGTAGAAGTCAGTGCCTTTGAAAAAAATCTTAACCTTTCTGAGGTAACTAAGGCACTGACTGCACTTATAAATTACATTATTTCACTACTTTTGGAAACTGTTCTAAATTGTATTTGCTATTAATGATTTGTTTATATTCTTTTCAAAGTTACTGATGGTTTAAAGAAGACTTATCTAAAGCACAGTTTTTGCTGGTTGAATTCAAAGCCCTTAAATGCATTTTCTTGCATTTTCAGAAAGAGTTTTTATTCTGCATGCCGTGCTGTATTTGCAGGTTTTGATGAAATTGTCACGAAACAGCAACAATTGTTTTGCTCATATCAGTCAATTATTTCTACACTTCTGGTCCCTGCATATTTTGTGTTTCTCATCACAAGACCAGCCAACTTTGCTTTTAGGAGGTTTATTATTTGTAAGACTAGTAATACTTATCATTAATGATTCCATTGTTGTTTGAGGACTTGAAAAAAATTCTCTAGGAGTCCTGTGTCCAGCTGCCTACATCTTCCTGGGGGCCTCTTTGAACAGGTGGGATAAGAAAAAGTTCAGAAACCCACCAGGAAGGTCTCTTCATGAAACACAGGCCCAAAAGCAATTTTCAGCAGAGGAAACACTTTGCTCTAAAGGCTGTCTTATTCTTTTACATCTGGCAGTGAATATTTTGGCTTGTACTAAAAAGCATTAATCTTCTTTGCGCAACATGGATCATCAACTGAGAAAGGAATTTACGGTAGCCTCTGGAGAAAGTTTTCTGTCAGTGACAAAAGGCAAAGCAGCTGGACAGACAGACTGCTAAGACCTTTTGCTAAGATCTAACTTAGCACTGTCTCCATGACAGCCTTAGTTGGAGCAAATGTTCAGGTCATACTGCTCAAACAACAGTGAGCAGAGGCAGAATGAAGCAACACAAAAAAGAGCCAAAACTATAACTCTGCGTTTGACTTCCTGTAACAAACTTGTACAAACCCTATTATAAATTCTGTACTCGATAAAGCTGGGACAGCTGTTCCATCTGCAAACTAATTGGATCGAATAGGAAGAAGGGGATTTTGCCAGAGTGGAAACTAGACTTGCATTTTAGAAGCTCAAAATACTGTATTATTCTCAGCTTCACAACACAATTAATCAAACATTTGACTTTCATGCATGCTTATGCCACCAAAGGTAGAGGATTTCTGCGTTAATGAGGAAACTGGACTTTCACAGAAGTATATAAAGACAAGTTTACTCACAATACACAGGCTTCTGAGTCAGTGATGCCTAGCACGAGGTATAACATTGCTTAAAATAGTGAGACAAATAAGTGAAACTTAGTGTTGGATGGATGAATGATCAATGAGAAGGAATGATTGAGAGTCCACATTAAAATTTTAAATTACTCCAGTTTAGAAAAAAGTTCAGGGAATGCTCTGTCAAAGAGAAAATCAGAATGAGCATCCATTACATGGCAGATAAACCATTTCAGAGTAGGCATTTGACTTATTATAACCCATATAGAATAACATCGATCCCATTAAAGTATTTCAGATAATGCCTGCTGCTTCATACAGTGTACTGGTATTTCACTTTAGAGCAGCAGCTATATCCACTGGGTTTGCAGGCAAGCTAATTTTTCAGCTGCTTGTGGAAAATATTTCTGCTGAACCCCCTGGTGTTTTTCCAGTCATCTTATTGCTTAGACTAAACCAAATACATACTATCTACTACTTTAACTTGTATTTAGCTGAGCTATTAAACATACTATTACACTGTACTCTTGCAAACTTCATAGACTGAAGGATTTAAGATTAAATGATAGTCTAGAAGCCTGAGAAAATTCTTGTAGACACATTGAAAACACTTCTTTTCAACAGTCAACTAAGTATCAAGGCTACTTAATGATCAAATCAAGATCTGCAGACACCACAGCCTGCACACTCTTTCTTAGAAGATTTTAATCTTTGTCCTTGTCCTTCTGTGGAGTCTCTTTCCAGAGCATCTTGGCTTAATAAATGCCTTTGAAGAAGGCTTCAGCACAAATAAAAGAGTACTTGTGCAGCAATCTTGAGTTCTTATCAGCTCTATAGTGATCAGGTGAAGGAATAATTTATTTCAATCAGCAACACCTGTTCTTATAATTGCTCAAGTGATTATAATTCAATAATAAAAAGCCAATTTAACTATCTTTACTCAGATATTAACCTCTGATATACAGCATTAGAATGAAATTGCCATTTGTTATATTCCCTTAAGAAAACAATTACTATCATACATTTATCCTATTTTGGTCTGGTTTGTTTCATATTTCCCTTGTTATTTGACTTTTCTTTTAGGAATAAAATATGTTCACACATTCTCAGTTGGAAGACCCCCATAGCTATCCATTCTCTAACATAGTCAAATATGCTTCATCTCTCAAAAGGTTCAATTATTTTCATTTTTCTTCATAGTTATCTTTTTATGATTTGCCATTTTCAGAACAGCATTATGTTTTTGACACATAATTCAACTTGTGATTTCCTGTAATACCTAGATCCATTTCTGCAAAATCCCTGCTTAGCCAGGTATTCACCCTCCATTTTTATGCCCTTTGTCTTCCTAATTAATATAAATACTTGTGGTTGTTCTAAATGAACTGCAGCCAGCCTTTTTTCTAGGCATTCCTCCATTTTGTCAAGATCGTATTCTAAGCCTGCATTTCTCCATTTTTACAGTCATTCCCAGCTTTGTGTTGTATGTTTTTTAAGTTTATAGACTCACCAGCTCATCTTCCATATCTCTAAGAAATTGTTGAGTATTAAGTGGTCCAAGAGATATTTACTGCAGGTCTGTTCTTAGCACAAGTCATCATTCTACCTACAAAATTGATATTAATTACTTAACCACTAAGATACCACATACCCTTCTTTTTCTTTTTGAATGAAACTTTTATTCTGAAAACAGAAGCAAAGGTAAGTCTGTGATTTCTACCCTGCCACCACCACCTTCTCCCTTCAGAAATTAAATGAGGAATTTGTATTTTTCAGTTTCTGGCATTTCCCTCTCTTTTTTGGGTTCCCAAAAATAATAGCAAAACTTTTTGTGACAGATATCTTACCCAGAGTAGTTCACAGTGGATGTTTTTTGGCACAGCTGATCTGAAAACTACCAAATATATTCTGTCAAACCTGCTCTAGTAACATGTTTTTGTTTCTGATCTGTTAGCCATTGGCTTGCAGCTGGTAAGAGTAAAGAAAAAAAATTGAAAAAAAAGACAAGAAGCCAAAAATACTGCTGTTCTCAGTCTCATTTACCCATTTCATTAATTATTCTCCAGCAATCAGACTGAAACTTATCTGATCATCTGCTTTGCACTGATACAGTTTACAGAAAGTATAACAAAACATTACTCATATCTCACATAGGCATTTCTAATTTTAACTGTATGTACTTAAACTATTTTTTTAATGGTTTTCTTACTAACCTGACCTGGTTTCTGCCTCCTCTATGCTGGTTTTTTTTTTTTTTGGTGGTTTGTGGTTTGTTTGGTTTTTTTTTTTTTTTTTTTTTTTTTTTTTTTTTTTTTTTTTTTTTTTTTTTTTTTTTTTTTTGCTACACAGAATGTGAATCTTCAACTTTTGTTCTCAAGATGATGGAGAATAAAGTCACACAGCTTGGCCACCCAGCACTGAAAGGCAGCTACAGCGTATTTTTTTGCTTTTGTTTCGTGATGAGAGAAGCCGTCATGCTGATAATGCATCCAACCAGCAACCAGGATTAGTGTTTTATGGTCCTACTGAAAAATTAACGTGTAACTGATGTTCTGCTTTGGCACCGAAGAGGAACGGGAGGAGCCCAGCCGCCGGGGGACATCCATATCTCCATGGTGCCACCTTCTGACTGGCACGCGGGAGAGCCGGCTTCAGGGCTGGAGCATCCCTGCAAGGAAAGGGGATGGGCCCTTGGGAGCACATCGGCCTGAGGCTGGAGAGACGTGTCCCTCAAAAAGGCAGCCCTTGAGAGCCCGATCTGGCGTGCATCCAGGGTTCTGCGCAGCACACAGAACAATCTGGGGGGGTCTTCCAGCCTGCTGGGCTCTAAGGCTCAAGCACTGTGCAAGCTCTGGTTGTCAGGTTTATGTCGTGTTTGAATTACATAAATGAAAGAACTACCTGGAAAGTGAATATCTTAAAATTTATTTCACAGACAAAAAACCCAGCTCACCTCTGCTCATATCAGTCCCAGGTTAATTTACAACACGGTGACAGCAGGACTAATAGACTAGAATATGACTAATAGTCATATCCATCCCAGTGGATGGAGAAATAGTAGAGTTGATATTGAAGACTTTCCAGTGATTTAGCACAGGTCCCAAGCACCTTATACAGAGATGAGAGCAAACACATGCCACTCTTTCATCAGTATGAAATGTATGTCTTGCGCATTTGACTTAGTTTCTTTGTCTCTTTTACCTTTGTATTTCCTTCTATTTAACCTTACATGTAAGTCCATGTAGAGATTGTAGACCTGAGATGAATATTATAAACTGACTCAAATCCTTCCTTGGTACTTGAGTCCTAGGAAGGGAAATAGAACAAACTCCTACTGATACAGGTATTGGAAACCAGGACAGTCTTCATTTTTCTTGCATGCTGGAGTGCTCTTCTATGTACCTGACCAAAGGGGACTCAGAAATAGGGCCCTGCCCATTAATGGGCTCTCTTGCTTATTGTTGACTCAAAACTTAAAGGCAACTGAACATGCATAAGGAAACTATAACCTTGACCTCTTATACACCTCAAAAAATTAGAGATACTGGACTAAGTTTAGGAAAAATGATTAGAGTATTATACCTCTAGCACTTCTAAATGCTTTGCTGAGAAGCTTAAAAATTATTATAAAAATGAAAGTATAAAAATGAACAGATATATCCATAAGATAGTGTGGGGAAAAGAATCTGATGGATGAGTTACTCTTCAGAGAAACTGTTCCTCTTCTTAGTAGGGCTCTCTTAACTCTTCTGAAATGAATTAAGGAAAATTTGAATTACAAAGATGAATGAATGAAAGAAAAATTCCTCACATTGTATGCTTTAAAAGATAATTTTCCTCTGACCTTTTTCTTGTAAGGGTTAGTTGCAAATAGCGTGCTATGAGAAGTTGATACCTGATACTCTAGATGTCAATTGTTTGGTTTTGTTCTGACGTTTCAAATAATTGTGTATTGTTGCCCATTGTAAGGGCGTAATGCTTACAAGGCAGAAGGCTTGAAGGAACTAGTGGGCTTGGGCTCTCTGTCCAACAAAATAGTGCTGCAGGGAGAGTAGCCTAGCAGTAAGCAGCCTTGGCAAATTCTAGAAAATTAAAACTATTGAAGAGGCTTTTCTTTTTGTTCGTTTGCCTAGTTTTAAAATGATATTCTCAGTGGAGATATCTGGAACACTGCCTATTTGCATCTACATGAGGCAAAAATTCTGTCATATTATTTCAACAGAGTTGAATCTGATTGAACAGGAAAGGTACTCTTTGGTATATGACTTAATCAAATATATTTGTTTTTTGTGGCTATGGTTGTACTGTCTTCCCCTCTTTAGAGAGCTGTCCAAAGGGCAGCTGCCATTTTGGGAATATTGCAATACATTATTGTGCACATAAAGAAGATCTTTTCTATCATGTGGTACTGTGGGGTTTTTTTTGTTGTTGTTGTTTTCTCTAGGTCACTTTCTACCTTTGCTCAGTAATAGATCAGTGAAAATACATGAACAGGGTGCATAGCAAAGCATTCCAGCACAAGTTTACTTACACAAGGTTTCTTTGTCTTACAGTCAATCTGTAAAGAAAGAGAAAATGGAGTATTATGAAGTTAAAGAGAGATGATTTTGTGATTCCCAAAAATACGATTTTTACAATGTGGGTTTTTTTTCTTGAAAAGAATGCCAAGGTCTTCAACAAAAATACATTCATAAACTTCTCTTAAAGAATAAGTAAAGAAATCAACCCAGAAATACAGATGTTTCTGTTCGGAAACTTGCTGAGTTTTCCAGGTCACAGAAGACCATTTCCTGTCAGTACAAGAGGAGAGCTAAACCACTAATTTGTTTATGGGTGAGTAAAAATACTATAGCTGTAAAGTGCTTTGCATGTGGGGAGGGGGAGAACGGGGAAGTCCAGGAGTTGCTGGGATTTTTTTCTCCTTCTAAATAAAATCAGGTTGTTTATGTGCTTGTTTCACCAGCAAGTGACTGCCCTTAGTACACCTTCAGGTTTTGGAATAAAATCCTGCTCTAACAACTGTTACCTGTCCACTGTAACAAAGTCTGGACTGAATCGAAGTGGAGGTTAGTTCCAGAAGCAATTATTTATAATGAGATCTAGTCTTCATTTGCTGAGGCCTGAGCTGTCTCTTTGACTTCCCCAAGCAGGGAAAACATAAAATCTTGAGCTTCAGATTCCTTCACATGCAAATTATGGGACGATTGTCACCCTTGGGATTTGCAGAGGGCTCCTAGGAAAGACAGTGCTTTGGTTTTATGAAGCTGTGTTTCCTTGTTTTAAGAGGCTTCACGGCTTTCATCTGTTGATGGAGGGAAAGTAGAAATCAGTTGGCTGTGTGGGTATTGGCTGTATGGGCCTGGAGTCATTCTCTTTTCCATCACATTCAGGAACCTGGTTTAGCTGTGTGTGAGCACTACATTTTGGAAGGACTAGACCCACTTCATAATATGTCCCTATAGACATCAAACGAAAATATACTGGTCTTAAATAGGGCACTGATATAGCAATTGTGATCTGAAATAAGACATCAGTCTGAGTGAGTTTGTGAGGCTTTGTGCACAGGTTTTATAAAAGAAAAAAGCTGAGATCCGGGGATGATTAATGGAAGTTAATCCAGAAATATTGCCTTGCAGCATTCTAAGCAAGGAGAGAGGACTGATTCAGCCTCTGCAGTTTGTATGCAAATTGTTCTTGCAAAGGAAGGGAGATTGCTTTTGACAACTTGACTCTAGCAGCGCTGCAAGGCACCTAGAACAGTCTTACTTTCTATTTTCTCCAGTTTCTTATATTCCTTGAGGTTTTGATAATGAAAGGCTCCTGCCCAAACTGAATGCAGCTCATGTTGACAGAGAGAGCAAATACACATGGTAGTTTTCATATTTCTCTGTCAAATCGTTTGACTTTTTTTATGCCTATTCCACAGGGCAAACTGTGAAACAACATATAATTTCTGTCACCTGTTTGAGATTTCAGAAGTGGGGTGACAAAAGATGTGCTGGTCTCCAGAAAAACATTAAGAAAATGGTGTTTGAATGATCTTTGAACTCTCTTTAAGCTTCAAAGGAACTGCCACACTTTCTCCATAACCTCAGTAATTGCTGATTTAAAAAAAAAAAAAAAAAAAAAAAAAAAAGCAGATTTTAGAAAGAAATCATGCAATCTAGAAACATGCTTTCCATCTGTGTATTGCGGCTGAAATCCAAAATAGGCCAGCTGGTCATAGCACAGCTCACATATTCACAGTATCTGTCCTCTGAATAACTCATTTCATCATAAACAGTGGAAAGCAAAAAGCAGAGTCTTTGCTTCTCTGATTTTTTCCTCCTCTATTTGACACTCAAAAGACTGGCAGATACTAAAAGATTCCTCTCTGATGTTAAATTTGATATCGTCATTGCATTTTATTTGCTGCTCAAATATGTCTTTTTAAAACTGTGTGATCCAGGATGTGGAGTGGAATGTTTGTTGTGGCAAATGCCTCTCTTCATCAGAGCAGTTTGGTCTGGCAGTGTTCCCAGTTGCTGTAGATTTAGCAAGTAAGTTGTGCACAAACCCTTGATTTTTGTTCTTGCTTTTTGTGGCACTCTATATCTTGAGAGCTCCTGCAGTTTTTGGAACTAGGAAGTGGTGTCCTTCAGTATCTACATTTTATATCTAATCAGCAGGAACTGATCCTATCAAAGTATAAATTCCACTTTAAGCAATGGGAAATCTCTCCCTTATTTCCCTCCACATTACTGATCTTGCTGTGGGGACCAGACATTTTGCACAGGGGTTGCAACCTTCCCTGTTCCTTCCCTGGGCTGGAATGGTTTGAACCAGTGCTTGTAACTCTGCACTTTTTAGATAAAAAATAGAGACGATGTGTCAGGTGGGGAGGAGGGATGAAAGGTACAAACTGTAGTAGTAGCACTACAGGATCAAAAGAGGGAAGTTAGTCACTGTAGTTTTTTGGAGTGATCTAAATCAGTTTTGATCAGACACAAGGTATATGGAGTCAGTGACCAAGCTCTAGCTGAAACATAACCAGGGAAAGAAAATTATACCTGAACTTACAGCCTGGTGCTTTACTATTTTTTCTGATTTTACATTCTTCAAGTATGAATAATCTGGACAGACTGTGTTTAAAATGCTTTCTCTACCTAATGGCCAAACTTTTGGCTAATTCAGTGATGAAAAGCATGAAGCTACAGTCTGCAGCAAATGTGTATTAGGTTGGGAGTGGGAATATATGCAAAAGAATGCCTACTTTCATAAAAGTAATCAAAACCCTTGTAGCATGTATAGTGCAGTTTCCATGCATCCATATTATACCTCCATGCCTAAATAACTACAAGCACAGCCTTTACCCTGGGCTCTCAGAAGAACACTATTATGCTTTGTAATTGCAGCTGTGTGCTAATATGATTCCTCCTCCTCATTAAAAATGGTGTTCACTCTAATTAAATGGCTTTTTCTGTACTCTTTAACAGACATCAACTTCTTCCATTAACTCC
>VZUI01056360.1:0-11253 GCA_013401135.1 Cettia cetti | reverse complement strand
GAATTAAACCTGAAAATTCTGGGAATTTTATCCAGGTGGAAATCCGGAATTAAACCTGAAAATTCTGGGAATTTTATCCAGGTGGAAATCCAGAATTAAACCTGAAAATTCTGGGAATTTTATCCAGGTGGAAATCCGGAATTAAACCTGAAAATTCTGGGAATTTTATCCAGGTGGAAATCCGGAATTAAACCTGAGGAGAAGGAGGCCTTTCAGTGCTCTGACCCCAGCTCCTCCAGGGCTCCATAAAACTCTTTGGCCCATCAGCAGGTCTCTGAATTCCCAGCAATTTCCCCATTCCCATGGAACAGCCACGAGATGCTGGAGAGGCGTTTGGAGGCCCCAGCCTTGCGTGTTGTGTGTGTTTACAGGAGTTTTATGACTGTTTCAAGGAAAATAATGACCAGAATCCTTTCCAGTGCCAGATGAGCTGGGCTGCAGTGCCTGGGACAAAACCAGTTTTATTTCTCTTTCTCAGGGGGGGTGAAATGATAAAAGTCATGTGGATGCAGCACCACAAATTCCTGCTGGTCCCCAAGGCTGGACAAATCCTGGGACAAACTCCACTGCATCCTGCCCTGATGGCTGGATGAGGGTTTGGGTCGTGCACAAGATGTTCATGGCCCCAGAGGCAGCACAGAAGCCAAAACTCAACAGGGGAGACGCATTAATAGGGAAAACACCAAGTTCCATGGGGGAAATATCAACTTCCATAGGGGAAATGACAACTTCCATGGGGGAAACGCCACCTTCCATGGGGGAAACATCTCCATAGGGAATGCACCACCTTCCACAGGGAAAACACAACTTCTATAGGAGAAACACCAACTTCCATAGGGAAAACATCTCCATAGGAGAAACACCACCTTCCATAGGAGGAACGCCACCTTCCATAGGAGGAACGCCACCTTCCATAGGAGGAACGCCACCTTCCATAGGGAATGCATCTCCACAGCAGAAACATCACCTTCCACAGGAAGAACACTTTCCCGTCCTCTCCCCGCTCAGCCAGCTCTCACTCCGGCTTTTTGGGAGGTTTCTCATCCCAAAGGTTTCCCTGAGCAGAGCGAGTGCTGGGCATGGGGAGGAGCAGCACATGGCACTGCCAGGACTGATCCCAGCGCTCCGGCTGAGCCAGAGGGGAGGGAATAAAGCCAGACACCCGCCCCCCCCCAAGTGCTGTTACAGCTCAGAGGATTTGCAATCTCCAGAAGAAGAATTTGTAAAAAGTAGCATTGGGTAAACTCCGTTACTGGCAAGGCGAGGAATGAATCCTGCAGGAGCAGCAGCTGTCTCGGCACATGGAACACGAGGTTTTGGGAAAAATCCATGTTCTCACATCCCAAAGCCCGAGGCTGGGGGTTTCCAGCAGCCATCAGCACCTGGATTTCTCTTTTAGAGAAGCAGGGCAGGGGACACGAGGTGCTGCTGGCCCCTCATCCAGCCCAAACCAGGAGCAGAGGAATATTCCCATCCTGCTGCCTCCAGAACACATTTTAATCCTGTTTTCCTGCACACACACCCCATATCAAATTCTTAATTAAAAATCATCTGCTTTTGCAATGGGGGAGGGACGGACAGACCAGGCTGCACATTGAGTTTTGGGTACTTTGTCAGGTCAGACATTCCCAAGTTCCCTCCAGAGGACGCCTCAAGGGGCTGTTTATATAAAATAAATATTTTGTTTCACGTGCTGCCCACCCTCAGCTCGCACAACTCATCGGGGAAAACTTTTCTTGCAGATCCTTTCCTGAAGGCTCGGGCAAATCCCCTCCAAATATCCTGCCTGCACAGCCAGAACAGAAATCTGTAACACTAAAACACGCTGAAATATAAACACAAACTTCCAGACAAAGGGCTAATCCCTGCCCTCGGAGGCTCCCACAGCCACAGGAGCTGGATCATCCCAAGGAGGGCTGGATTTGGCCCTTGGAGAGGCCACTGCAGTTCCTGCTGCAAGCCCGGGCTTGGGAACACGGCACAAAACCCGGCCAGAGCCGCGGGCAGGTACCGCAAGGGGCTGCGGATGCCTCCACCTGCCTCCAACACCGGGAACAACTCGGGCTTCCCAAAGGACAAACCTCGCAGGCTGATCCCCGAACGCCACAGCCAAATAAAATCGAGCAGGAGAAGGAAAAACTCCAACCCCAGCGCTTTGTGCAGGGATCCAGCCACCGGCAGGGACCTCCCTGCTGCAATCACCCTTGGAATCTGATTTTATTTTTTCAGCCGGAGCATTTCTCTCCGCGCCGTAGCATCAGGGAGCAGCCGCAGGCAGCGGCAAGGGAAGGGATGGCAGCGGCGCAGGCCCCGGGCTCCGGCTGCCCGCGGGGCCACGGGGGGACGCGGCTGTCCCCGGAGCAACACGTCCCCGAGCCCGTGTCCCTCCGCACGCCCCTGGCCGGCTGGCACGTCCCTGTCACACCCCGCGATCGCCTCCCACCGCCCCCAGCGCTGCCTCCCACCAGCCAGCGCCAATTCATCGCCTCCTCCTCCTCCTCCTCCTCCTCCTCCTCCTCCCGCACGGTGGGAGAAAATGAAGTTGCTGTCAAGCGACGATAAATTCATGCGACAGCCAGGGCTAATTAAGCGGCAAAGTAGCTGCGAGCGTGGCGGGGCCGCGGCTCCGGGCTGGGCTCGGTGACAGCGCCGGGCTCGGGGCGCTCGCCCAGCGCGGTGGCCGCGGCCACCCCCGGTGGGGACGCGGGGACGCGGGCTGGGGACGCCAAGCTGACACCTCTGGGGACGGAAAATGGAACCTGGCCGGCTGGCTGGGCACCCGCAGCGAGCCGGGGAGGGAGGGAAGGAAGGAAGGGCGAGAAAAAAATCCCAAAGATCCACGCAGAGAACAACAGCAAAAAAATAGCGACAAAAGCCCCCGTGCCTACCTTTGCCGGGGGCCGGCGGGCAGATCCCGGAGCGGTTGGGGTCGGTGCGTGTTCCCTTCTTTATGAAATGTTCGGCTCAGCCGGTGCTATTTGCATTCTTTCATTAGCACCTGTTTCAAGTAAGGAAGGAGAAAGCTCATTGCGAGATCAGCTTCCTCTCCGAATAAATTATTTTTAAAAAAAAAAATTTAAAAAATAGACAGAGATGCACGCTGTCAAATAATAATAACGCTAATAAAAATAAAAAAAATACCACATGGATATTAAAGCCCAAAGTAGGCAGTTTAATAATGGGAGGTCTTGCAGGTTGTGAGCATGCTCCAGCCGGAACAAATCCTTCCTCTGTTATTCCTCTGAATAAAAATAAACCACGATCAAGAAACCCAAACGGAAGCTTCCTCCTAGAATCCCTGCTGCTGAAAAATATGTAATAAATTCAGCCCAAAGACGCAGACTCTAATCAGCAGCTGTTTTCTGGATCCAAAGCCAGCCAAAGCCTCTCTTGTCTTTTCCCACTATGAGTCGAGGCCTTTTTGAAAAGGGTTTTAACCTTTTAAAGACACAGCGCACCAATTATCACTTCTGGAGGACTGTCACTCACAGCGCAGGGAAATTAATAAAGCGGCAGCGGTGGCACAGCCGGGGCACGGGGAGGTGTGGTTTGCCCTCCCAGGGTTGCCTCGGGAATATTATTGTATGATTATTATTTTTAATCGGACCCCCTCCCCTTCGGGGAAATAATAATAATAATAATAAAGTGCGAACTCGCCAGCCGGCTCTGGGATAAATGCAAAGTCATTATAAAAAGGAGCAGCTGCTGGATGCCATTCCCGGAGTTCTGCCGTGGCTCCTCAGTGGGGTTAAATTAGTTGCGAGTGAATTTTTCGGGATTAACAGTTTCCAGCCCGGCCGGAGCCGGGAGAGGGTTAACGCCAGGCACAGAGCAGCTCTGTCAAGTGCTTCCCATCAAACTGAGGACCGGGCTGCGAAGTTTGAACCGAGCAGCTCTGGCACAGCAACACCGCGTCCTTCCAGGGCTGGCACTCCGGGTTTTTACCAAACCCGACCAAACCCCCCCAAAAGAGCTCAGCCCTCCGCTAAGCAGCGCCGGTGGCCCCGTGCGTGGCACAGCTCGCCGGGGACAGCGCCGAGCCGTCAGGCCTGGGGGGGGGACAGGACAGATCCCCCCAAAGCTGCGCGTCCCCAGGCCCCAGGGCAGCGTCCCCCGGCCGTGGTGCCACCGTGCCCGGCCCACCTGGGTGGCGGTGGCATCCTCCTGGTCAGCGCTCGGGGCCATCCCCGGGGTGCTGCGGCTCCTCCGGCCGCTCTCGCCTCCGGCCAGGCTGTGCGCAGCCCCCGGCATGCGAGCCGGCGGCTCTCCCGCCCTCTCCCCCTCCTCCTCCTCCTGAAAATCATCATATTTCATGTGTGGCTGCTCCAGCCCCGCCAATTGGCTGGGCACTCGCAGGCGGAAATGTCAGCACAGCCCAGCATCGCTGCCCGCCCGCGGCCGCCCCGTTCCCCCCGGGACCACCGGGTGCCGCGGCTGCCAGCGCGGCCGGGGGCCCGGGGCGGCCCTGCGAGGGCGGGGAGAAGGGCCCGGGGTGCCCGCTGAGGGTTCTCTGCCCCTCCGGCCGGGCCGCGGAGGGATGGAGCTGCCAGCAGCTTGACCTTGAGCCGCGCGGCTGCGGTGGCTGCCAGCGAGGAGCGCTTTGATCCGGCCCGGGGAGATCCGGCACATCTGCTCGGCTCCGGGACCTGCCCGGGCACCGCGCGGCCGCCGGGGCTGCTCGGGGCGCTGAGCCCGGAGAAATGGAGCCTTCCTGCAGCGTCCAGCCCTTTGCAAGGCATCCGCTTGCAGCTTGCCCCTAACTTCCAGAGCTTTCCAACAGGATCGGTATCGGTATTTCCTGGATCTTTTTAATAGCTGGGATTTGGAAGTAGGAGCTTGCCTGAAGCTCCCCTGGAAGTGTCCAAGGCCAGGTTGGACGGGGCTTGGAGCAGCCTGGGACAGTGGAAGGTGTCACTGCCCGAGGGATGGAACAGGATGGGGCTTTGAGGTCCCTCCCAACCCAACCCAGTCCGGGATTCTGTGAGTCCATCCCCAGCTCAAGTGGGAAGACAGCCCAAGACTTCTCCTCATCTGATCATTTTCCTTCTCCAAGCAGGTGAGGGGAAAAAAAATATAAATTAAAAATTCCAAGAATCCTTTGGAAACAAAGCAGCGGAATGGTGGAATGGAATAATCGTGAGGAAAAGCAGCATCTACCTCCCCTGCACACACCTGAAATGGAAGGTGAACATCCAGGGACAATGGAAAATGTTCTCCTAAGGAACAGCAGAGCCAGCCCTGCCTGCTGGGCTCTCCAGGAGTGTGAGGAGCAGGGGAAGCACAACCGCCAAAAGCCAACTTTTATTTCCTGACTGCTTACACAAGGATGAAAAAAAAAAAAAATAAAATTGCATTGTCACAGAAACGAAAGAGGATTTGAGTGTGGCATTTGTGGCACAAATCAGCTTAGGGAACCTGCAGTTCCCTGTGGATTGGCAGAAAACTCCGTGGGAAATGGGCAACAGATTGGATGGAAGAGTGAAAGCTCCAAAGCTTCCTCATCTGGCCAAGCGAGGAGCAGCTGGAACCCGAACCTCGTCAGCAGGTGAATGGATCCTCCTGCAAGGGCAGCCTGGTGGCCACCACTGCCACCATCCCCAGTGTCCCCCAGGGCCAGGCAGTGCCGTGGCACAGCAGAGCCCGTCACCACTGTGTGTCACTGTAGGCATTGAAACCGGAGGGGAGAAATGAGAGGATCGGGCTGCTGAGCAAAACCAACCCCAGTGAGCAAAAAACCAGCCCCACTGAGCAATAAACAACCCCACTGGGCAAAAAAAACAACCCCAGTGAGCAAAAAACAGCCCAATGAGCATAAAACAGCCCCACTGAGCAAATAAACAGCCCCACTGGGCAAAAAAACAGCCCAACTGAGCAAAAAACAGCCCCACTGAGCAAAACACAGCCCAGTGAGCAAAAAACAGCCCCACTGAGCAAAACACAGCCCAGTGAGCAAAAAACAGCCCCAGTGAGCAAAAAACAGCCCCAGTGAGCAAAAAACAGCCCCAATGAGCAAAAACCAGCCCCACTGAGCAAATAAACAGCCCCACTGGGCAAAAAAACAGCCCCAGTGAGCAAAAAACAATCCCAATGAGCAAAAAACAACTCCACTGGGCAAAAAACCACCCCAATGAGCAAAAAACAACCCCACTGAGCAAAAAACAACCCCAGTGAGCAAAAAACAACCCCACTGGGCAAAAAACCACCCCAATGAACAAAAAACAACCCCCGTGAGCAAAAACCAGCCCCACTGAGCAAAAACCAACCCCACTGAGCAAAAACCAACCCCACTGAGCAAAAAAACCCTCAATGAGTAAAAAAACCCAAAAAACAAAAACCACTGAGCAAAAAACTACTGAGGAAAAAAAACAAAAACAAAAACAAAACAAAAAACCAAAAAACCCTCTGAGCTCTTCATGCTGCTCTTCCTGTCCCAGATTCCAGGGGGAATTCCCAATCCAGACATTCGAACATCCAGCCTGGGCTTCTCTGATGGTCCAAGGGTTCCATCCAGGGGAGCCCGAGGGAACCAGTGGAGACGTTGGGGTGGCTTCACCGCATCAGGCTCCCACCAGGGCCACCCATGGCAGCCCAGACCCCCCAGTGCCACCAGGCTGTGCCACCCAGGCCTTGGTGGCCTCCAGGGGCTGCAATCCCCACAGCCACAGGTGACAAAAAGAGCTGTGGGAGCTGGTGGAAGTGGCACAGGGTGGCATCTAAACCCCAAATGGCTGCTGGGAAACCAGAGTGACCATCACCCAAAACGGGACAGCCAGAGTGACCATCAGCCACAACTGGACAGCCAGAGTGACCATCAGCCATTACTGGACAGCCACAGTGACCATCAGCCACAATGGACAGCCAGAGTGACCATCAGCCATTACTGGGCAGCCAGAGTGACCATCAACCATTAGTGGACAGCCAGAGTGACCATCAGCCATTACTGGGCAGCCAGAGTGACCATCAGCCATTAGTGGACAGCCAAGAGTGACCATCAGCCACAACTGGGCAACCAGAGCACCCAGTCTCAACCTCCTGCCCAAAATAAATCCACCCCACTGCCCAAAACCAATCCCAGGAGATGTGGATGATTTTCCTTTGGGAAAATGGACAATCCCCTGGAAATCCACCCGTGGTGGCTCTGGAGCTTTGCTAGACCTCGTCACCACCCAGGAGCTCCTGCAGGTTCCTGATTTAGGGACCTCATCCCTCCTCACTGAGCCAAGCCCAAATCCTGTTCATCCCCTGTGAAAATTCAGAGATAAGGCCCGAAACAGGAGGGAGTTCAGAGAGCTGAGCTCTGCCAGGTCTGCTCTTCATTTTTCTCTCCCAGACCATCACCATCCAGTCCTTCTTTACCAAAGGGATGGGTGGGAGGTGTTCAACAATTCCTCTCCTCCCCCAGGGTCTTTGAAGCTTCCCTCTGACCCCACACAATTTTTAGGAGTCCGGGCCAAAAGCTGAGAATCAACATATTAATCTGGAGAGCAGAGGTGGGAAGAAATTAAAACAGTGAGAGATGCTCTTTTACAAGCTGTGAAAGGCACACGAGCCACCACAGAGGCAGAAGCCTCCACACGCACGCCCTGAAGTGTGGGACACCTCTCCCTGGACTTTGGGTGCAAATCCGTGGTTACTCCCCTGGGGATTGAGGGGAAGTGTGACAGTTCAGGCTTCTTTTCCCTTGCCAGGGTCGGCATTGATACACAGGAAATGTTAACGTCGAGCTCAGACTCAGTGTTTATTATCTCTTATCTATTTACAGACTCACAGGCCTGAGCTCTAACCAGCAAGTCAGAAGTGAGGTAAAATGGAGCCCCTCTAACTCTGTCCAAGGTTATTTAAGCAATAATTACCCAATAACGAGGTGACACCTGTATTATTTATATTTCTGACCCAGTAATGACCACCCAAGGCCCGCAACGCAGACTTTCCCACCCAATTACAGAAAACCACCCAAACCCAGGAAGAAGAAGGAAGAAGAAGAAGGACTCAGACAATGCCCAAGAGCCTCCACGTTGACTCACACAGTGACTCATATAGTGTTGTATCACTATATACTAAAATCCCAAAATCCAAATTTCCAGAATTCCAACAGGAAAGGATCTCCATGTGTGCCCCACCAACAATTGGATGGAAAGATACATTAAATCCCAAATTTTATTATTTCTTGGCTGGATGTAACATTAATACCTACCTCCAACCCCACAGTGTATATATCTATCAGTAATTTCTCTTTTTATCTTTATTCCCATGTAGTATTAGTTTGTTTTAAGTCTTATGTCTGTTAGTTTTGTGTCCATTAAATAAATAATTCATTCTATAATAGACCAAATCAGCCATTATTAAAGAACTGGGGAGCGAGAGTGGGTTTTGGGGTGCTGGCTGCCTCAATAAAACAGAGGGGGAGATTTATCTGAACCCCACATCCACAAACCCCGAGCTGGGAAGTGCTGGGGGATGATGAGCTAGGCTCCACGCTCAGCTGGGATTGCTGGGAACAAGGAAAACCCTCCTGCTGCACAGCCAGGGATGGGAGCTGGTTGGGATTGGTGAAAAGAAGGGACAGGAGGAGTGGAATGGACAAAAAACAAAGCCAAAGCTGCTGGTTTTCCACTTTTTTTCAGGCAGGATGTGCTGCTGGCACCCCCAGGTGTCAGCTGTATTTCAGAGATAATCCCTCTGTGGCTCATTCCTCCTTCTTTTTCTCCCGTGAAAATAAATAATCAGGTGAAAAATTCACAGCAGGGAGAAGATTTTGAAATTTCCTTGTGGATATTTTCCTGTGGCACCACCAGCTCTGGGGGGAAGCACACGGCTGGAGGGAGGAGTTTAGGGCTTGTTTAAATCTCTGGAATATTTCCAACAGGCAGCCTTGCCCCTTTCCCCAGGATCCATCCCTAATGCACAGAGCACAGCAGGATCAGGCTGATCCTTCCATGGGAATTCCGACTTTTAATGGGGTTTCTCCTGTGAGGAATGACAGAGAGCCACGGAAACACCACGGGTTCAGCCTTTTCCCTTTTAAAGCACCCCTCAAACCTGCTCAGCAAGAAGCAGGGAGTGTGGGTCTGATTTTCTGAGTCTGTGAAGTTTTCAGCCTGGCAGCTGCTGATTTTTTCTTCCCTTGGGAAAATTCCTTGCCTCAAGGACAAATCCATGTAAATAATCATGGTACTTCTAAGTTCTCATAACAACCCTCTCACAGGTGTTGTTTCCATCATTTAACCAGTGAAGTGTTGTCTTTACTGACCAATCCCAGGGTTCCTTAGTGCAGCATGTTATAAAAGGCTGTGTGAAATTGAAAATAAAGCCTTTCTGATCTTCTGCCTGGAGTCAAGCTCTTCATTTTCATGTCCAGCAGTGACACAGGGAGCTGCATTTCCTTTTAACTGCTGTTTCAGGAAGGTTCTTGGGAGCCAAAGGTGAGGGATGGGTTGGTTCTGCTGCTCCTCTTCCTGTACTCCTTTCATCAGGAGTGAGGACACCGAGCCTGGCTTTGGGTTCAGCGCCTCTGCAGCCCTCCCGGGACCTCACCCAGCCCCACAGCTCGGACCCCTGGGGCCGCAGGGCTTTGGGATCACAGTCTGAGCCTTGGGAGGATGCAGGGTGGGACAGTTCTGGCTTCTTTTTCTCTGCCAAGGTTGGGATTAACACACGGGAGTCACAGTTTGTGTTTGGACTCAGTGTTTATTATCTCTTATCTATTTACAGTCTCACGAGCCATGACCTCTGACCAAGTCAGAGGAATGAGGTAAAACGGAGCCCCTCTAACTCTGTCCAAGGTTATTTAGGTGCTAATTACCCAATAACGAGGTGACACAGACATTATTTATATTTCTGACCCAATAATGACCACCCAAGGCCCGCAATGCAGATTTTCCCACCCAATTACAGAAAACAACCTAAACCCATGACAAAGGAAGAAGAAGGTGAAAAAAAGAACAATTAACCTCCACCCTAAAGAACAAATTAAAAAGTAACAACTGACCTCCACCCTGAGGTCTCCATCTTGCCCCACATATATTACTATATACCAAAACCTTAAAACCTAGGTTTTCAGAATTCCAACAGCAGGGGATAACAGGAGAGGGAAGAGGGATGGGAAAAGCAGGGAACAGTGCTCAGACAGGGCTGGGAGTGCCCTCAGGGCCCCGAGAGGCTCTGTCCAAACCAGGTGTGTGCTGATCCAGCTGGTGCCAGTGCTGCTGGCTGCAGCTGCAGTGGGGCTGCACAGGAGCAGGGTGGGAATGCCCAGAGCTGAGCAGCTCCTGGCAGCTGTTCAGGGCTGGATTTTGGGGTCAGGGAGCTGCTGCCTCCTGAGCTGCCAGGTCCCAGATGGAAAAGTGGCATGTGCCATTTGAGTCTTTGTTGAAGATCCCCAGACCTTGTTCAATGACAGAAATCCCCAGAGCTCGGTTTCTGGAGTTTGTGTGGGGTTGGAGGGCTCTGCCCCATTCCCGTCACTGATCCCTGTCCCCAGCCTGTCCTGAGCCTGTCCCAGCATGGCCCTGAAAGGGGCTGAGATCCTGTGTCAGTCACCCTGATCTTTTCCAGCCTTCTGATGTTTGCATTTTGTAGTGGAGTTTCTCACAGGTTTTCATGTAAATAAAGTGATGTTGTTGTAACTGTCCTTGTGCATCATTCCTCTCTTGGGGAGGGACAACTGATGGACTTCTAGTTTGACCAGTGTGGTTGGAGAGGTGGCAACCTCATCCTCCAATCCCTGGTCATTGTCCAAAATCTATATAAACCGAAGTAGAAAAACAAACTTTTCTCCTTTTGCCCTGACAGCGTGACTCTGTGTGTCGTTCATTTCGTGTCCTATTGCGACAATGCTGCACAGGGGAACGTTTATCATGGAATGGTTTGGGTGGGAAGGGACCTGAAATCCCCCCCAGTGCCACCCCAGCCCTGGCAGGGACCCCTCCCACTGTCCCAGTGTCCAGCCTGGCCTTGGGCACTGCCAGGGATCCAGGGGCAGCCACATTTTCCCTGGACAGCTCAGCCTGGTTAATTTTGTTTGAAGGGGGCCTGTGGGCCTGATATTTCTGAGTCTGAAAGGTTTTCAGCCTGTCCGTGGCTGATTTTCTTCCCAAGGGAAGATTTTGAGAGTTTTTCTTCCAAGGACAATTTCTGTAAATAACTATTTTCTTCTAATAACATTTCCAAATAAACAATATTCCTTTCCCATAACAGCCTCTCTCCCAGGTGTTGCTTCTGTTATTTAGTCAATGGAGAGAGGTGTCAATCCTA
>VZUI01056358.1:0-14736 GCA_013401135.1 Cettia cetti | reverse complement strand
TCTTCTCTTCTCTTCTCTTCTCTTCTCTTCTCTTCTCTCCTCTCCTCTCCTCTCCTCTCCTCTCCTCTCCTCTCCTCCCTTTTTTATCTGCTGAAACCCTAACCAAATTTTTCAGTCTCTTTTTACAGAGATTCTTCTTTCTTGAAAGAAAGGAAGTACTAGCTCTTGAGCAAGAGGTCTCACTTGACCTTGTCTCAGCATTTGGAGTTCATGCCACTCTTCTGCTGTTTCTTGCAATCCAGGTTGACAGTGGCAGGTGTCTCCTCCTTCAGCCAGAAAGTTCTTTTCAACAAGCTAATAGCCTGTTCTCTCCTGTGAAATGCAATCCCCACATAAATGGGCTGATGTTCTGAGAAGTTAGAACAGGACTCATGCCACCTTTTTTGCATGTTTAGGGCCACATCAGTAGAGATGCACAGCACCACCATGGTCTGAGCCTTCCCTCCCAGTGATCAGGGATCTGGTCATACAGGAGACCAACACACCAAGCAATGGGGATGTCTCTTGCATTTTCCCAAAGCTCAGTCATAACTGAGCTGAATGATGAACAGAAAGATTGTGATAATATTTTAATAGAATTGGATGTAGAGATGGGTTTTAAATAACTGGAGACCATGACTGTTCAGGAAGACTCTGGTTGTGCCATCTTCAGACAAAGATGGGACAAGTACCTTCAAATAATGCCAACAACAATTGATAATTCAAAGTGGATTCTGTCACTGTTTAGACAACTTTCCTGCCTCCCTTTGGGGCATTATTGGCTGCTACTTGGAGTTTATGATATTACCGGGACATGTCAGTTTGACACCTCTGTTTCATTGTCATTCAGTCTTTTTTTCAACCAAGAACCTCCTCCTCTTGCAGTGAGAACGTTGCTGTGGGTCACCTGCACAGTGAATGAACCCATAGGGAAGCTCTTGACACAAAAAGAAGGAATACCTATGCCTTTTAAATATATGTATCTTCTGTAGGTACTTTAACACTTGTCCTGTCAAGGCATAGAAGGTTTTCCTGGAAATCTGGTGTTGAGATGGAGGGACATGAAAAAAATGCAAGGAGTTGTGTGGAGGGGAGAGGGAGCCTGTGCATGCAGAAGAGGAAAATGGTTGTGCTACCACTAAGGTGACTGCATGTGTTAATTCCATAGCACCACTTGGAAAAGGAATACTAAGAGTTGCTTTTTCATTATTTGAGCTTGTCATAAACCCAGATTATTTTCACTTATGCCTACCAACAATCAGAGTACTGACTGTATCAGTATAAATCCTCAGAAACCATGGTAGTACTTGAGTAGCCTAGAAACCATAATGAAGAATATCACTTACAAAAATGGGTGGTGGACAAGATATCTCCCACCTCAAACCATGTCTGAGGAGGTTGAGTGTACTGGTCAGATGATCTGTCTGCACTCTGTGGCAGGGGCTACTGGCAGAAATAAGGTTTAACAGACTGTGGGCTATGTAAGGGGCTACACCATTACATTTCTTCTCCCATGAATGTTCATCAGTCCATGAGACTGAACAAAGCTGTTGCACACATCTGAAGCTAAAATAAAGTTTTTGAACTGCAGTACCAGAAAGTAGTTATTGCTTAGTATATGTGTTTCTACACTTTTCTCTCACACTTTAGTTGTTCATTCTTGTAAATTGGAATTTGCTTTTCCATACTTTACAATATTTGGCAGGGTTTTTTTTTTCACTGCTTGAGTTCACATTTGATGAAAAAGCATGAAATTCATCCCACTAAACTTTAAATGCAGTGATGTTGCTAGAAAGATTTGTAGATAGATAAACAAACTCTGTTTAATTAAAAGCATACCAGCCAAAGAAATGTCTAGATAATGAATACTTTAAACTTCTCTCCTGTTACTTAATTCAAGATAACGATGATAGTTAGTCTTCAGCTTTGATCTAGAAGTACAGGGATCCAGTTTCTGTCTCCATTTCCAGACCCACCTGTCACACATAGATAGTAATCGGGGATAGTTTTACCTTTCCTAAAATAAGTCTAGAAGCGTAAAAGGCTCCTTTTGGCCACTGGAGGTCACTGCAGCTCTACAGAAAAAAACCCCAAGCCCAACCACCCAACAAAAAAACCAAAAAGTAACAAGCCAAAACCACCCCCACAAAAAAAAACAAAACAAAAATCCAAATCCCTAAAAAACATTAATTAACAACTGGCCAGGGAAAGGTTTAAAGATTGAGTGTTCTGGGACTTTTTTTACTGTGTTTACAGTGTGAAAACAGTGGGATATAAAACAAAAACAAAATCCATTGAAATAAGTGGCATATTTTTGCACTTTTCTTCTTCAAATTGTGCATGTTTAGGATGTATTTTGAGCAAATAGTGTAGGAGTCCACTTCCCACGTACTCCTCTACATGCTGTGAAGATTTCAAGTGCTCAGTGTGAGAGAAGGCACTAAGCTAATGCTCATTCTCTCATCTTTGCATAGGGAAGGGCTTTTTCTACCACGAATTTTTTTTTCCAGCCTCGTGTGACTGTTATCAGAAGTATCTGCATCCCTTTGCTGGCCATCTCTTTAGGAGATCTAAACCCTGAGGACACAGGAAACATAATAACTCGGGTTTTGTGGTTTCTCAAAATCTCACCTCTGTCCTTCTTTGCCCCTCCAGACAGTAAAAGTGCAACCTCTGCCTCCCAGCAGGTAGATGTCATGCTCAGCCACAGCAAGCCCTGGTGCACCCGGACCTAAAACCAGCTCTCATTACTCCTGGTTACTGATGCATACGCAAGCACTGTAACTGGCACTCTAACGAGCACTAAGCTGCTTTCCTTGAAACTTGTTACCTGCTGCAGTGACACCAAAAATGTGTAACAGTGACACCAAAAAAGGCTGCAAAATCTATGTGAAAGGTGGTTAGACTTTATGGCTTTTATCCTGCCCTGAGCTCTGTGCTGCTGCAGCAGTCCTACCATCAGCTGTCGAGCCATCCAGTTTAAAAGCAGCTTGGGAAGAATGAAATTTGGCAGCAATACACAAAATGGTTTCCTGCAGGAGAGCACTTTAACATATGCTCTGTCAGTCCCTGACTTCAAAAGGTGCATAAGAATATGGTTGAAGAATGCAAAAACTTTTTAAAAGACTCCGAATTTAAGTTTTTGTACCAGAATAGTTTCCTGTCACTCGTACTCTAATAGGTGCAGCTAGCACATCTGTAGCTGGAAATTATAGATCTTGGCCCAAAAAAGCCTTTATCTAAAGACAGTCTATTAACAGTTAATATGAAAAATACAAGTGAGGGAAAGTACAGAGAGACTGAGGATCTGCTCCAGCAGATTGACATCAACTAAAATCACTGAAGCCTACGTTCCTCTTATGCAAGGCACAAGCCTCAGTTTCCTTTTACATTTTAGCTCTGAGGGGATTTCCCCTGTCTGCCGCCTTTCAATTGTGCAGGAGAAAGCATATCAGTGAATGAGGGCTGGCACGTCCCAACCCACCTTTAGGTGACAGTCATGCCCTGCGGTGAGTAAGATGAGCTGCGCTATCAGGAGCATGAGAGACATGGCTCAGAGCCATCTGCCTGTTTCCCCGGGAAGATGTTCATTGTAAGCGAGGGAGCTGGCAACTGAATGGCAGAAAAGGTCACAAATGTGCATTTCACAGAGAAGCTGTGCTCACTCACATCTCTTTCTTTGAGGTAGTAACATGCCGATTTAATAGAAAATTCATGCATGCCTAATGGTTGTTTATTACCTGTATTGGCATCTGATACTTCATGCAAATCACCTTCGAGCATGTCTGGACACTGATGGTGCAAAGAGTGGCTGATAGGCTTGCAAGAAAAGTGTGTGGTGGATTAAGATAAAAGATGACCAAATCATGGAGTGGAATCCCCTGGATTCATCTGTCTGCATATGTGCTTACACTGCAAGTCTGCATGTCATGTCTGCAACTGGCTTGTGCAGATGACTGCAGCCCTGCAAGGTGTGTGGGGTAGGGATGGAGCATGCAGCACTGCAACTGTAGGCTTTATGTCTGTATCTCAATAAAAAAATCAACAAATTTGGAAAGGGCTTAAGACTCTGATGTTTCCATTTCATATCAGTGTTGCCTTATTATCTGGTGACAGAAAGTCCAAAACAAACCTGTTTCCTGTTAGAAATGCTCAAAATGATTATGAATGGGGCTTTCACTAGTGCCCATTAACCCCTCCTTTAGGAGAATTGCTGCTAGGTAAGACTGGTGCTATCAGCCAAAGATGTTTTGTGTCTTCATGGACTTGCACAGCACCTCTCACTCCTCTAAGGAGCTCTAGGAGGTTAAACCCAACATATTTGGCTTCATTAAGTGCAAAAATGCACTCAATAAATTGTTAGGATTGAGTCCCGAGCTAGAGTTTGAAGGGCAATAGAGAAATGCTATTCCAGGACATTTCATTGCATGTGTCCCATGCACAAAAGGTGTGAGGTAAAAATGCCAGTGAAGACATGTAGAGAAGGTGTGAAAAGGGGGAATAGGCTCATGGCTGGTCTTGCGGTTAGGCATGGGTACCATAAGAGGTACAGCCCCTCTGACACAAAGGTGTTACTTAAATCCTTTCCTGCCACAAACTTGTCTCACAGGATTAGAGGCAGAAGGGAGAGGCTAGTACAAAGGACACCATGTGAGGGTCAAGGTATGTGCTCTACTGCTTCCAGCTGGCAGAAATTTGAGACATTTAGAATGCTGACTTTGGATTTTCATCTGATTTATTAGCCTTCTGGGCTTATTTCTTTGAAAGTCAAGTGTGGGAAATGGCCTTATTGAGGTCTACAATTTTCCCTGTACTGTGTGAGTCTGTGCTTGAGTCACATCTGAGAGAAGCAGAAAGCAGTAGCACCAGTTTTGCTCAGAAAGCCTGATGAAGGCTGCTAGGGAAAAGGGCTGAATGCAGGGTGTGAGCTGAGTCTGCATGCTCTTCCTGTAGAAGAAAGGATAGGAGAAGTCTCTAGGTGCAGCATTTATCCCTGGAGAAGGGAGAAATATGTGTGGATGGGTCTGGAGGCATGCACAGAAGGGAAAGTCCCAAATGCAGGAGGCCACTGGTGTTCCTGCTCACTATTGAGAAACCTGCTTCATTCTTTTTCAAAGTGAAAACAAAAATCATACATTTAATGCCTTGCCAACCAACTCTGTTGCTTCCAAAATGTTTTGTGTTTACATCCTTTTTATTCAATTTGAATATGATACCCAAAGAAGTGTTTCAGAGGAAGAGAAGGTAGTTTCTAAGGGATTTGCACAAGAATTTCACTGTAGGAGAACTCAAAGGGAATTTTTTAGAAAAGCTAACATTTGATCCTAACCTGCAATCTAATTTGGAAAATCAGCTCTTTAGTTCTTGATTAAAAACTGTGGCTGACAACTCTACAAAAACCAGCCATGCTTTAAACAGGAGACCTGGCATCTGAAAGACATTATCCATCAGTCTGTCCTTAATACCACATCAACATCTTTGGGAGAAGCAGGACCAAACACAGGGCGATGTACTTGAAGCTCAAATTCGCTAATTATCTGTAACTGCCTGAGTGATTTTGGGCAAGCCTCTGCACTCCTGCCACTGTTTTCTTGTCAGTCAAACATGGTTTTCCTGCTGAGTTCTATGAAGTCTGCCTTTTCTCAGGCACTCCAAAGTTTCCAGTCTGTTTACCAATTCCTCCCTGTTTTTCCAGGACTGTTGCTTGACCTGTTACCATACCTTTGACAGGGATATCAGGCAGCCTTGGGATAAGCTGCCTTCCCCTACTAGATCTCCCTAAGGAGCCTAAAATGCAGGGTAGTCTCCATGAAGGCTGTGTGGCACCCCCCATCTCATGCTGACCTGTGTCTGCCACAGCAGAACATCTGAGAACAATAATCAAAACCTGCTGGGTCTGTGAGGTTTCAGCCTGCTCATGGTCTTCCTGCTCTTTATATCAATATCATCAATATCAATATCAATATCAATATCAGTATCAATATCAATCCTAACCCAGCTTCTAGATGGTAGGGATGAGCAGGTAAAAGCAAGTCTTTGTGCATGCTTCTGAGTCTGGTTCAGTGCTAAGCTTGTGCTATTGTGGGTCATGAAACATAAGAGAGGGGGGTGGTAGTGATAATTGGATCTGCAATCCGTGCTAACAGCTTTACCAAGTCGTTTCTTGGCTCCTTCATGGCAGGTTGCCTTTGGAAGAACAATTGGTCTCTCATTTTCTCTTCCCCTTTAGTAAGCTCAGTCCTGGTGACCTCTTCTGTTGTTTCCCTTTTATTCTTCTGAACTTTGAGAGTATGTTGTCTCTGCTGGGATGATTTTGAAGTGCAGGCAGGTTGTGTGGGTGTCACTGTCATGCAAGCTGTGGTCAGAGCCCTGCTCAATTTCAGGGCTCAGGCACATCATTCATGCAGGCTGCATGAAATCCTCTGCTTATCCGAACAGGTGAGCCTTCTCTTCTGGCTACCCCAAGGCTCAAAACATTGCCAGCAAAGTCAGGAATTCTGTAATCGTATTTGCCAGGACATCTCCATGGTAAAAATGAACCTGTTTCCATGCTTCATGCTCACACAGAGTTGGAAGTGTTGCTCTCACTGTCTATCACAGCAGCTCTACACAAGACAAGGGAAGAAGAATCTGTCTTGGCTCTCTAAGCCTGGCTCCCTTTCTGCCAAGACAGACATGTCAGGACAGACTACCAGCCTTGCTGTTCTCCCCCCACTGGGTCTGTCCTGAGTGACTTTTTCCCAGCCACCAAATGCACAATTGCATTTGTACCTTGCTCTGCTGGAACTTGTTTCTGGGAGCTTGGAGATGTGGCCATACTATGAGGCAACTTTCACATTCCTATTTTTAACATTATAAACTGAAAAAAACACCCTCAAATGAACAGTTTGTCAGGTCTGAGCTATCCACCATTGAGGATGAATCATCCTCCCAACCCACTTTCACAAGGTTTGACCATGTAACCGTGGGTGTGGCAAAGGCTCAGAAAGAGGGTACAGCCGGACACATACACACAATCATTCACATGCTTATGCTGTGTGTGCCACTGCTCCAGTAGAAGCTCACGTCCCTTCTTTACTTGCTTTGCATGGGCAATGGAGGCATTTTCTCTGATTTTCCTTGATGTTGTGTTCCTGAGTCACTGGGGGTGTGCAATTAATAGGGCTGGTTTCTAGCTGCTGGGATTTTGGTTGCTACATGCACAGTTTCGGATGTGCTTCTGAAAGGCCCCATCTTTCAGAAGGATCACAAAGGATTTTCATTTTTTATTTTTTATTCTTTCTCAAAAACAATCACAGATCTCTCCATGTTTCTTTAAAAATTGTTGAGAATCCTGAACTGCTCTTTTCAATTCCCCCTGGGAATTACTGCAGTAATGCATGATCATACATACCCAGCCAATCTCTCACTACACATTGTACATGGTGAATAATAATGTCTGACTGTGGGCCACAGTTTAGAGAACATAAAATTGGGCAATTTGCAGTAAAATTTGGATTTAGACACATTACTCCTAGTCTCCATCATTCCCAGTATAACAGACGGTGGAAAAAGGCATTAAAATAATAAATTGTCCACTGAAAAAGCTGTAAATCCAGACTGTGCTATGAATTTAGCACCGCAGAACCGCCTTAATGAGCCATGGGCTGCCACCTACTGACATGCTGTTCAGCAGGAGACTGAAAGCTAGACAGCACTAATGTTAGAAATAGTACAGGATTCACTGACAAGCCACAGAGGTATGAAGAAAGAGGTGAGGAGGGAAATCATTAGTCTGCTCGTGTTTGGAGTAGGAAATAAAAGCTGAGGCTCAGGGAGGTGGTGTTGTCATACTCTAACTGCTTAAACATCACATAACTTTGTGGTAAGATTTTTTTCCCTTGGGATTTATTTGCCACTGCCTTTCACCCTGCAAAATTAACATGGTATTTGGTCAGTGCAGTCACACCAGAGGGGTGGGTACAGCAAAGAAAGGAGGCAGAAAGGCATTCATTTGACCCAGTAGAGCTTCAAGGAGTTCGAGCCTGAGTCAATCAGCTCAAAAGCAGAAAAGAAAGGCAACTACTTCTGGGTTTCAGACAAGTCTCAGGATTGTTAGGATTTGATTTAGCACTGCTGAAATTTTCAAATAATCAATCCTGTAACAATCTGAGCCATTGGGATGCAAACAGAATTGCTGAAGAAATTGCAAACTAAGCTGGAAATCAGAGATTTATGTATTACTAAGGTAATTATTATTTAACATTATCAATATAATTTCCTTAATAGAAGAACAGTTATATAGTATAAAATAAAATTCTGTTATTAAGAAGCATTTAGATTTTAAAACTTAGATATTAAGAGAAATGCAAAATTCTGTTGTTGAATGGGCAGTGTAATTCCCCCCTCTGGGAGAATTCAGCTTCTGCAAGAAAGATCTGAAGCTTTAAACAACATAGAAAAAGTATTTAAAATGAAGGCAAAGGCAAATTATTTTTAACTTCCACTTTGTGTCTGTCATTATGAAAGGTAACAATGAAAGTATATTTTCCAAAACATTTGCACAGTGTATTCAGGGAAGGATTAGATCATTATCTCTGGACTCTGGAATGGGACTTATGTTTCATAATTTCAGACACATTGTCTTTTTGTACATTTTCTGCTAGATAGAAGACTTTCCAAGCACCTTTGAAATTCCAAAAATGTGGTTCACCTCTCCTGCTTTAAATGTCTATCTGGGAATGAGATGGGTTGTGTTCCTTGCTGCTGGTGGTGAAGGGATCTGACAGAGCAAGTTCAGAAAAGCCCACTCCATCTCTCATCTGGGTACTCGGAGAGCAGACACAGCTGCAAATGCCAGAAGGACATTTCCAAAATCCCCTAGCTTTACCTCCTGCCCTTGATTGAGGAAAGCTATGCAGAAGTGAAGAAAAGGAGTCAGTTTCTCTAACCATGTCTCTACATGATCACTGAGAAGCAGCTGTGAGAGAATCTGCCAGCATAAGGTGCCCATTGCTGCCCAAATCTTAGCAGACAGTCCCTTGGGGTGGTGGGGATTGATCTCACAGTCTGCTCTTCTCGTGGGGTGCCCTTTGCTTGCACCCAGGCAGCACTGGCCATCTCTCAAACATCGTGCAGACTATTTCTCCTTCTTTCTTTCAGTTCTTGCCTTTTCTGTTGTCATAAGAATGAAAAAGCCAAAATGGGTGATAGTTCTTGTGAGGAAGATGCACAATCACCAGGATCCTGACTGAAACAAGCAATTACTTCCCAGGTGAGAACATTTCAAGGACAGGCTGCCTTAGGATGTGAGAAGAACAGGAACCGAGTGAGGGACACCATTTGTCTGCATGAGAATATGCTTCAGGAACTTGCAAGTTTAAATGAAAAACTAATGAAAATTTAGGTTTAACTTTTCTTCCTTATAACCGGCCTTACATCTCACAGCTGATGGATAATTTGCTTTGACATCTGAGTTGCAAAAAAGAAGAGAGAAAAAGAGAAAATAATGGCAATATGCCACCTAATTATAGCTACAACACAAAACCACTGCTTCAGCTGTATCTGACAAACATCAGGGAAGCTTTAAATCTAGCTATGCATGAAATTTCTAACAGACTTATCACATGTGTGAAAATTGTCTGCAAAACATTGAAAAGGATAAATTCTACACTTATTGTGTTCTAATTAAATAGACAATGAGGCACCATTTCTGGAATTTTTTTCAGCCTTAGATACTTGCATATCTCATTATAATAATTAACAATACCACTGCAAGTGAAAATCAGTTTTGTGGGAGCTGATGCCCAAGTTGTCATGAAAGAGAATAGTGAGGAGAATTGCTTTCTACTTGGAGAAAATCAAGCTGTGAGATTTCAAAAATAATTATCATGACTGTGAAAAATCTGCTTGGCAGCTCATTTCATTTGCGTCTCAGGGTTGCCATTTTTTCTTTTCAGTGATTTCTTGCTAGGTCTAAATACAGACCTCCAGTCTGAAGTTAATTCCCCACTTCAACATCTAACCTCACTTTTGAAGAGAACTGGGAAAGAATTATGTTTGGTAACTTCCATGGTACTTGGCGTTTAACTGCACTTCATTTTCACTCCTGGATGGGTGACTTCAAAGTGCCACAGAGCTATTAATCCATCCTCCAGTGTTTGTCATTTGCTCCTACTCTAAGTTCTTATTCTGCTGTGGTTGGCATCAGAAAAGGCAGGCTAACCTAAACAGGGACACCAGGAGTGTGTCCAAGGACTTCACACTCTGAGGCCTTGCTTTTGTGACTGTGGAAATGCTTATTTTAACCGCCCTTAGCAGTCTGAATGTATGCATTGGGGTATATTATTTTTAATTAAAAGAGGAAAATGAGGAACCCTTATAAACAGTTTCAAATGTTAAGCTTTGTTGTAAAGAATCCCTTGATGATTTACAGTGTAGAAACAGTGCTCTGTTGATCACATAGGGCTAGTCTAGTTTGGTCTTAGTGCACTGCTATGGGAAGTGTCAAGGATATCACTATAAGGGGAACTGGAATGAGCAGTGCTTATTATGGGCTCCTGTTAGCACACTGTACCTGAAATAAATCTGAACTATGTTCTAGTAAATTGTGCCTGTGCACTGACCCCTGGAAAACAAAACAAACAAAAAAAACAACCTTAAAAACACAGAGCATTATAATCTAGAAATGAATGGGCTTGAATGAAGATGTTGCTGATACTTTTCTAATCTACTTGAAAATATAATTCTGTGATGGACATGACATTAAGCAGGTATTTTTTTTCCCTTGCTGCCTATTTTGCCTGGAAAAGGTACCTTTAAAAAGGTAATTCTTGAGGCCAAGTCTCTTCTGAAACATGCTGTAAACCTGTGCACGGCTAGGATCATGGCAAAACATGGCCAAAGGAAGCCCAGGCTGATGGAGAAGTTTTCCTGGCTGCAGCAGGAATTCTGCCTTAATTTGAAAAGGCGTACAAAAGTTTTACACATATATCTGCAGATATTGTATAATAAAAAATTTGAGAGTAACAGTGAAAACTCCTTGGTGTATATGAGGCTTGCTGCATCTGTTGATGTGATTAGATCCATTAGATTTTGTTTCTATTTACATGGATTTATACTGTATACTTTCAGAGGCTCTTTTAAGAGATGTGACTTTACTCCTGCTCTCTCTCCTTTGGGGGAATTTCTCTCTGTAAGCACTAATGTGGGACGTTTACTTTTTCCATGTCTAACCACAAGAACTGGGAAGATACAACTCCAAACCCTTTGGCCTGGAAGCAAAACATCCTGCATGTAAGGCAAGTGCACAAAAAGGTAGACAGTGACACAAAATGAGGGCACAGCTTTTTTTTGCCCTCTTTTTTGGCCTTGCACTGTTACTGATGGGCTCTGGACAGCTGACATGGGAGGTCAGCTATGGTTGTCTCTTCTCAGCTGAGCATTCCAAATTCCTCCTGGGTGCTCTAGGACTGTCTTGCATCAAGTATGTGGAAGGTGACAGCTTCTGGTTTGAAGCAGACCAGGTCAAATTCCATAGAGAATAAAATTTTCTTTAGCAAACTCTTTTTATTCCAATGAGCGCATGTTAGTGGACATTTGAAGGAGGAGGCAATTCCTGCTGCTCAAAACTGTTTTCCTTGCTTACAGATCTGACAGCTCTCCTCTCCTGCAGCTGTATTTATTGATTAGCTGAGACTAGTCCAGTATTGAGCAAAACAACCTGGGAGGCAATTTTTAATAAAAAAAATCTATAAAAAATAAACTTTACTGTATTATAAAGCTGCATGTTGCAACTTGAATGTTACTACTGGCAAACCAAAACCAAAACCCACATGATAATTTGTACATCCTGTTCTTACTGTCAGGAAAGGAATTTTGTTCTCAAAGCATTATGAACAAATTTTTCTCCTCATTAGAGGTGGGTCAAAAGTAGAAGAAAGGTGCTGCCATTTCTTTTCCAGGACGTTGGAGAAAGCTCTGTGTGCCTCTGCACTTCAGTGCAAAGCATATATTCAGGCATTTATAGCCTAATTGTATGACATTGACTGATTCCTCAATGACTGATTCTCTATTTGTGGGAAGCAGTGTAATCTTTGTTGCTCCATTTCTCCTGCTGTAGCTGTGGCTCACCTTTTATTTAGATTTTAATCACCCCCTGCTAATCATCAGATTTGGTCATGGAATTCTCTCACTTCCGTAAGTTGTGGAAAACTCTGAAATGACGGATAAGCTACTGACAAATGTATGTACAAGAAAGACATTTCTGATTTCATCTGTTTTGAACATGTCTTTTATCAGCAAAAATGAAATGACATTTCTATGACTGATTACAATAATTAGTGATAATTAAAAAAAATTACAGCCACATAAAAATTGGAAGCAGAAATGTATTTTTTATATATGGTTTTCAAAATAAATGTGCATCCTAGGGAAGAGCAAAAAGGATTTTCATACACTGCTGAAAAACGTTGAACGACCCCCTTTGAGCTTTTTTAGCACAAGGCTTTTCTTTTCCTTATGAGATTATAGACCTTGTGTGAACACTAAGTATCTGCTTATTATTTTCATTTCCCCTGATTTGCTGCAACTGGGTGGATACTGCCACCCCCACTTCTGCTGCCTCAGCTGCTGCTCTGAGCACAGAGTGCTGCTGAGCCCTGGGCCAGCTCTCAGCACAGTTGGCTGCACTGGCATTTTACTCACTGTATGGCTCCCCAGGGACCTTCTCAGATCCTTCAGCTCTGCTCCTTGGCTTCTGGTGTCTGGGGTCTAAGCATTTGCATTTCACATGCACAGTCTTCAAATCCTTACAGAAATGGGACAAACAGATACACAGTTTAGTCCAGAGTTTGTGTCTAAAATGCTTTTTGCTATAAATCCTTGGGCTGGTGAAAGGAGAGTTTATCAGGGAAGAGATTAAGTTTAAACTCAGCGTTTTTGTGTTGATAACAGCATTATTATTGTCATCAAGCACATGTACTGCCTATCTCACTAGTAAATAGCTCTGGTGTATCATTCAGCTTCAAGGTCTGTTCAAAGGATTTCTTGTTGGGCTCTTGTTAGTGTTGGATTGACCTTGTTTTGTCCCCCTTAAGTTTTTGTTTGTCTGAGGAGCAAGTTTTAGAGAAAATTTATAATAATTGACAAACACAAAGCTAAATCTACTCAGGTAGTCTAGTCATGGAGCACAAATGCTATGACTAAAAGTCAATGTACAGTTTTTAAATACACACATTTCAGTGGGTTAATATTTAATACTTGATTTATCTTACACAGATGTGGTTGTTGCAAGGGGAAGAGCATCAGTGTTCCTATTGGCTGAAACTTCATCACAAGCAGATACTTACACATTCTCTTGTACTTTCTCTTAGCTTCTGCAGTTCACCTGATCCAGTTGCCCATGGTGCTTCTTGGAGGCCAGCCAAGGTCCTGGGGCATGGATCTGGGCCTGTGTCCAATGTGTTTGGATGATTTGTGGGTGCCCATGCAAAGAATATCTATGAGACCTTTCTTTTATTTCACAGTATACAGTCTGACACCTTCAAGGGTTTTCATCATCATGTCCTCTTCTTTGGCTTCCAACAGTGATACTCCTGCAACTTCTCAACAGTGTCTCTGTCCTTCATTCTTATCAAAGTTGACACTCTTTCTTAGTTTGCACAGCAACTTCTCTTGTTTAAGAACAATTCTACATGTAGCTGTTTCTCTTATTCCAAGCTGAAGGTTGAAAAGGCCATACCTCTACAAATCTGTTGTTCTTTGGGCAGTTCTGCAGATTGTGCCTGGTCAATGTCACGCACAAACAATCTTCCTTCCACTTTTCAGTGTGATGGACGCACAATCTTCCATGCACCTTGTGATCAAAGCACATTCACCTTCATCAGACACACAGTGTTCCTAATACATTGAATATGTTGGAGCATTTGTGAATAATGAAGTTGTTGTAAATATAATGTCTGGGTGGTGTTTTGGTGCTCCTGAACATAGAGGATCAACACACTAATATATTTACTTTAAACGAATGAAATTCTTTGCAATCCATCTTCCTTCTTCTGTGTCAGTCTTTGTTGGTCTACAAGTATTTCAGTACTAACACTCTATCCACCTCTCAATTGATCTCAGAATTACACAATGTGGAAGTTACTTCAGGACCTGACTTGAGGTACCTGCTATAGGTGTCCAAATAAAAATCAGCGTAGACAGAGTTCAGATGATGCTTCTCTCTGCAAAGAGTGTAGATTTCCAGCTCAGGAACCTGCCTTAGGATCCTTGAGCTGGATAGTGCTGTAGCAGGATAGGACTGTGCCTTTGTGTGCCCAGAAATTCCTAGTGGTTAAATATGTAGCTGGTAAACAGTTTTTAATTATGCAAAGAATGAAATATCTTGCACATTTGTTTAAATAAAATATGCAATTAGCCTGGAAGATTGTTCTATTTTACTTGGCAAAATACCAGTGACAGTCTTTGGTGACCAGTATTACAAATATCACTGTAGTCATATAGAATCATAAATTTCAGTTGAATTGAAGCTATGTGCTGAATGATTTTTTTTTAATACATGGGACTTCAGCTGGTTTGAAAAATGGACTGAAATTTCTCTTGGTTGCACAACAACATCGATCCTCATAAGATGGAAAACCTCTCATATCTCCTTTTAAAAGTCTAGTGTGTTGCCACAAAATGAATTGTTTCATATGAATGTCTTACTTCTATGATTAATGGTAAACTGAGGTTTTTTGGTTTTGGTTTTTTTTTTTTTTTTTTTTTTTTTTTTTT